>JAQFXP010000013.1:0-83440 GCA_034693685.1 Belba bartosi | reverse complement strand
CCTAGTTTATATGTTTAAATTTCTAATAGACAATGTCCTTAATAATGTGCACGCGTGCACTCAATTTTGAATGTCTGATTTACAGTCTCGGCGAAGTGATAAACACTTTTTTCTAATTTTAAACTGATGTCAATTTCTTAACTTGATTTTTATTTCTAATCAATGATTTAATTACAAAACATTAATAATATTAAAATTTAAACATTTAACAGAATATTAAACATTGAACTATGTAAAATCTAATAAATTTTAACCGATATAAAAATAAAATTGAAAATAATTATTTAATAATATTTTAAATAAATTTGTGTTAATTAAAAAAATAAAACAATGTATTCAATGAATTTATTTGATTTAATACAGAATTTATATAAATCTATGATTAATCGCATTAATATTGTTATTATGAATTAGGACTTTTTGAGAAAATATTAATGTTATAAATATTATTTAATTTTAAAACTTAAAGTAAAATTTAAAATAATTAAAACTTATGACTATTTGCTTTATTTATTACTTTTGTCATTTGAGTAATTTATATAAAAGCAAAATAAACTTAATAAATAAAAATCAATTTTCAAACGTGACATCAGTTTAAAATTAGAAAACATGTCGATCGCTTCGCCGAGAATATAACTTGCCTAATTTTGGTTTTGTAACCTACTTTCGTTAAATTATAAATGTATATTTTAATATATTTTGTAACTTTTAAAAATATTTATATATAACAAATTTATTTCTATTATAATAAAATTGTTTAAACTGTATTTTCATATATTCTCCAAATTTTAATTTAATGCTATAAAACTGATGAATTTGTCCCATTTATTCTGTGTAGTTATTACAACTAGTTATTACAAATTATATAGTTGAAAAGTAGCCAAACTTTAAATTCTTATATTTCTAAAAATTCTCATGTTAGCCTAAATTAAAAACGTTTTAACAATAAATATTAATATTTCCTAAACGAGAGATAACTTTTTAAATAAAAATAACGAAATACAGCAATTATTAATTTAAATAGTTAAAATTCAGCATTTAAAGAGATTGGCGAAAACAAATATAATTTATTCGTTGAAACATTCATATAAATGAGCGCCACTTCTAAAGTCTACCCGATTTGGGTGATTGAAGACGGAAAACAAGTGACGACTATTAGAGATAAAAAGAAAATTATTGAAATTACACAAAAAATTAGTATAAAAATCAACGGTTTGAGGAAATCTGAGACAAAACCCCTAATAAGTCCGGATTTGCATTTCAGACAATTAAACAATAGTTTGTGGTATTTGGTAGTCGAACCAAAAGTGAGAAAAAGCACTTCCGATGTCTCATATTTTGGTCTATTCCTACATTTGAGAGGAAATAGTTTCGAGCGATTCAGTGGACAAATTGCAAAATTTCAGATCTCTTTAATTAACACAAAATGCGGTCAAATGTGCACAAAATCGAGTGAACGGATGTACTTCACCTGTAGTTCTGGTTGGGGTTGGAAGTATTTCATCGAACAAAACAATATCTCCGAGAACTCAAAGCGATCACTGGATCTGAATCTTCTGCTTTCAATCACTTTAGTCCAGTTGAAAGACTTGGATTCGGAGCGCGATTCCAACCAATTATGTTCCGGTGATTACCAGAGATGCGATAAATTTGCTTTCAATCACGACTTCATGAATGACAAAGAGTATTGTGATATTCGATTCGTTGTCAAAGATGTCGACATTTCAGTTCATTCCAAGCTTTTGGCCGAAAAGTCATCGGTATTTAAGACTTTGTTCACTAAGAAAAACGAGATTTCAATCACCGAATTGGATGCGATTGTGTTCTTTGAATTGATTTCATTCATATATAAGGGATATTCGCCTAATATTGAGAAACATTGCAAACAACTGCTAATTGCAGCCAATTATTACCAGATCTCTCAATTGCATTACGTTTGCGATAATCTCTGTTTTCGAGACTTATGTCCAGAGGAAGCAATCGAAGCACTTATTTTTGCCACAAATCAGCACACAATCAGTACAAGAATTAGAATTCTTTGCTATATTGCAGTCAATTTGGATGATGTGATGAACGCATCCAAAGAAAAATGGAAACAATTTAATGAAGAGAATAGAGATCTGGTTCAAGAGATTATGGAAATTGCAAAAATGAAATGTAAGTGCAATCAACACTAAACACCAATTATTTGCTTTATTTGAAAATCATTTTATTGTCACAATATTCTCAAACTAAACGAATTTTTCTTCAATTCAATGAATAAATTTTTTATGACTTCGTTTACGACTATTATTTCGGTTTAAAATTTATTAATCATTTGATGTATAGATATCGAAAACATTGCATTCATTTATTATAAACAAAATTTATTTTAGTTTTATTTTAAATGGAAAATAGATAAATCTTAAATAATATCTAATAGATATAATTGTGTTTCAACTTTTTAATCCGTTCCCTCAAATCGACCTGAATATCTCCCAGTGCGCCCACCAGATAACCGACGGCTCTAAGCGTCGAATAGTATGCTTTCAGTATTTTCCTGTCCTTTTCGATCAGTCCGTCCGGCAATAGAGTTTTCGGGGGTTCGCCAATCAATCCAATGAAGACAAACCGATGTCCGACGACTAGAGCTAAATACAAGACAACTACTGGTACTCTGAGTGTGAATATGAAGAATCCAAATGTGCGCAAATGAACAGTTAGGTAACGCGATGTATGTCTGGCCATCACCTGTGGGTCATTATTCACATATCCGCTCAAAAAGCCTAATAATTCATATAACGGATAGAACATATATGCGGCCAAAAACACCGTTAGTTTACTCTTTTCCTGCGGTTTAGTCGCAATAATTTTATCGATTGATTTCGAAAACCTATTTTTATTTTCGATCATATCTTTGAGAGTTTCGATACTTATTGTTCGGTTAATTTTATTTGAATGTCCGTTCCCTTCCAGTGCAACAATAGTGCTATCATTGAATTGTATAATTAATGTCTTCGGACTTGTGGTCAACTCTGAAAACGGTGTTATTAACTGAAAATAACTCTCTGTTGTCGTCACTTCTTGAATCACTTCTTCATGTAATGGATGCGGTGTCACAACCATTGACTCGAAGAAACTGTTTTGAGTTGTCGTCACATCCGAACTGTTTTCGGTTATGTTCTCATTCGAACTCTTCTCTCCATTAATTGGTCCAAAAATATGACACAAAAATAAAACAATTAAAACCAAAACAATAAAACTCTTCATTAGGTTTGTATTAAACACTTGTTTAAACGGATTTCAATTTGAATTTAAAAAAACTCAATTAATCGAAACAACAAAACAATTAATTTCGTGACTTTAAACTCAAATTTCAATTACAGTAAAAGTAATTCAATTAATTGAAGTAAAAATCAATTAAATTAAAACAAAACTCAAAACTGGAAATAAAGAGAGCATTGAATCGGATTTAAAAACTTTAGTTTTATTAATAATAATTAAATCGAAAATACAATTCAAGTCTTAGTCAAGTGTTGCGGACCTACTGTTTGAGCGCAAACTTCCTCTGCGGCCACAGTCTCTGTCGGCGCAACTCTTTGCGGGTCTTAATGCGCTGTTCATTAGGGGTGAGCCGTCTTCGTATGGCTCGGGTGAGTTTGGGCCTGAGGTCAATGGGCTTGTGCTTCTTGCCCTTATAGAGCTTCCGGAGGTTCTCCTTCTGGTTCTGTCCGATCACAGTCAGCACTCGAGCTATCGATTTGCGGAAAACCCGTATTTTCGATAGTTTGCTGGCAGTGCCACCGGTCACCTTGGCCACCCGAAGATTGGCCAACTCCTGCTTCAGCTCATCCAACTGCTTCACCAACTCTTCCTTCCTCTTCCCTCTCAAGTCCTTTGTCTTAACTTTTGCCATATTTTGCTTCAAAACAATTCATTCAATCAATCGATTATTAATTGTTAATTAGATTTGTTTGGAAACACTTACCAAAAAATTAACGAAACAATTGATTTGAATTGAATTTAATTACAAAACGTATTGCAAAACACACTACGAGTTGAGGCAAACGCCGGAAAAGGATATTAATTGTTGTGTTTGTTTGTATTGACGACGTTTTGCCGATATTGTGCTGACATCTATGAGACGGCCTGGCAGTGAGTTTTGGTCTGTTATTTAGATTATAAAATGCAGTTTTTAAATAAAAATTATGTCCAAAGTTAGGCTTAATTTTTGTTTCAATCGTTTTTATCATTTTTTGTAATACTGTATAAATATTTAATATTTCCTAAAAGTATTATTAATAATTCAGATTATTTTGTAATAAAAAGTTTATTTCAATAGTTTTTACTCATTTATTCAGTTTAACTGAGTTTTACGCCTTTTATGAATAATTAATAAACTTATATTTTAATAAGTTATTTAAATTTTTATTTTGTTATAAATTTAATATAAACTAGAAATTAAAAATTTATATTTCACTTTAAATCTAAAAATATTTAGAGCTGAATGAAATTTTAGTTATTTAAAGTAATTTTAAGATTTTTTTCTTAATATTTAGTAAATTTTATCAGATTTTTCATTTGATTAAAATATGACTTAAAGTAATTTAAAATTTAATTTGTTTTAAAATAGGTTTTTATGAAAAGAATTTTAATTCATTAAAATTCTGAGAAAGGAAATGAAAATATGTTACATTTCGGGTGAATCATAAAATTCTTAAAAACTTCAAACAATTCGCTTAATTGAAACCCATTTTATGCGAAAGATTGAAAAGAGATTAAGTGAAGAGTTATTCAAACTTTCATAAGAGAAGAGAACAAACAAATAGTTTGTATAAAAATTCAATTCAAAGTTGACAAACGAGTTGTGGTTTGAGATATACTGAAGTTATGCTAAACTTTCTAAACTGTTGTGCAATAAATAAATAGTTTAGTTTGTATTGAAACGAGAAATTGTCAAACGATATACACGATATATCGGTTGTTTGAATGTTTGAAAGTGTCGAACATAGCAGTGAGTCATCGGAAAAGGAGTGTTTAGCGGAGTCTGTGTCTGTGTTCGTGTTGAGCAAAATATTCAATACTATTCTGTTTGCAATACAACTACAGCTATGAGTGAATTGCTATATAAATTGATCGGCAAATAAGCGATGCCTACAAACAGTGAAGCGAATGAGGAGGATATGCCGCACATATAGCTATGTACAGTATACTACTGTAGCTATATATACCTTATATATTGTATATATATGTCGAAAACCAGTAGGAAAGCCATCTAATAGAGAGAGCACTGGTCTAACTGACGGTCGATAAATGTTGTGTAAAGATGTGAGCGTCGAGTGAATGGTAGGAATGGTAGGCATCACATCCTCCCATCACTAGAGAACAAATTTATTGGAAACAAAACAAAACCCGATTTACACTATTAGTTGTTATTTGTATTTGAGTTAAGATTATAATAGTTATGCAAAAATGATTAACGGATGGGATACTGGAGAACAAAAAGGTATGGATTTCTAACTATCCATTTGTTTATTTATAATTATTAGTATATTGTATATGCAATGAACGCTTTGATGCTTTTTCGATGCTCTTCTATCGCAATAATAGTAATGCAATGCAATAACACATTATATGTTTATCTCTGCTCTCAAGCACTCTCTCATCACTAAACTATTGCTAAGAGTATGGAGAGTGGAGAGGAGAGGAGAGGAGAGGGTGCGGAGAGAGTGATTCAAGATTGAGAAAAGGCAACCGCCCCTGCCTTCAGGTCAATACACTAGCAATACTTGTAATTCACTTATAGTATAGTCGTATCTATTCTTATTCTCCAAACCTGTCGATTAAATTTATCGCTCAATTAGCAAATCATATTAATGCTAACCCAAGCATCAAACACAAGAATATTAGTTATTATCTGATGATAAGCTCATATAAAATGCAAACTAAACACTGTTAGCAATGAACTAATTTCCAGTTCCGAAAATATATGTCACTCGTCATCCGCTTTTCATTTATTTATTTTTTAATATCTCTTTCACTTTGCGTTATCTCTTTCGAGAAATACTTTGATTCAGTCTTTCCTACATTGCATTCGAGTAATGCTTATTTGCGAACAATTTTCGTTATTTTATTTTTATAGTTTATGCGAAAATGCATTCCAAGAATAATAACTATAAATCTCTCTTTACGTTCTCCGCCTAATCCCTTCCTTTGAACTCAAAAACAATGCAATCGAAAGCAAATTAATAATTATTAACTGCGAATAGAATATCCATTACTTTGTTTGAGACCATAATGTTTGTCCATTCGATAGGATGGAGGCCCGAGGATGGGGTGCCAGACATGACAATTATAAGTAATATTGATGAGCGCGGAATCAATACTAATCTGAAGGTTCGATATAATAGGGAACAGATCTATGTAAGTCTACTCTTCTATACTCTACTCAACGCTGTCTTCACTCGTATTTCTTTAGCAAATTATTTGATACGAAAACATAATTCGATAAAAACGAGAAAAAAAGCAAATAATTAGATTAGAAATAGAATTGAAATTAATAGTCGATTACCACAATATAAAAGGCGTGAAATAGTGCTTAACATAGATTGCTCTTTTCCTCCAGACATATACCGGAACAATTCTGGTTGCGGTTAATCCATATAAAGAATTAGACATTTATGAGACCGTAAGTCTAATTTTTTTTATACTTTAACTAAATAATTGAATCAAAGTTTTTCACTTTTTCTCTTCGATTTTTTAATCTGATTATTCGATTAAGGACTGGGTTTTCAAATATAACGGACAGAAGATCTCACAACAGGAGCCACATGTGTTCGCTATAGCAGAAGCAGCTTATAGTCACTTACAGTTAGACAATGCAAATCAGGCCTGTGTTATATCGGGTGAATCGGGTGCAGGCAAGACAGAGTCGACTAAATTTATATTACAGTACTTATGCACAGTTACGTCGAATCAGTCGACTTGGATGGAGCACCAGATTCTGGAGGCGAACACCATTTTGGAGGCGTTCGGCAATGCGAAGACTGTGCGCAACGACAACTCAAGCCGATTCGGCAAATTCATCCAGGTCTGCTTTGACTGGCGATACCAAATCAAGGGCTGTATTATTCAGGACTACCTATTAGAACAATCCCGAATCACTTTTCAGTCCTTCGGTGAACGCAATTATCACGTCTTCTATCAGTTGGTGTCCAGCGCTCAATACAACGAAGATATTCGAAACCAATTCCTAATGGAACCGCTTGAGAATTATGCATATCTTCGCCAAAGCGGCTGTTTTAAGATCGATGGCGTCGACGACACCAATATGTTCGACTCATTACGACTGGCAATGTCTGTGCTGAGCATTCCGCCCGAGATGTGCGACGGGATCTTCTCTGTCTTGAGTGCTATTCTATGGTTAGGAAACCTTCAATTCGAAGACCATTTGGATGGCGAGCGATGCAAACTAAGTCCCGACGACGAGATGGTGATCGCCACTGTGGCCACTCTGTTGGGAGTCGACGCATATAAACTAACTCTGGCCACACTTCAGCGCCAGATAAATGTTAGGGGAATAGTGACTGACATTCCTTTCAAACTACAAGAGGCGCGTGAGAACCGGCACGCAATGGCCAAAGCGCTCTACTCCCGGACCTTCGCTTGGATTGTGAGCTACATCAACACCTGCACCAATCCAGGCCAGGACAGCGACCGCTTTCTGGGCGTTCTCGACATATTCGGGTTCGAAAACTTTGAAGTAAACAGTTTCGAACAGTTGTGTATCAATTATGCGAATGAAAAATTGCATCGATTTTTCAATCACTATGTCTTCGCTTTAGAACAAGAAATTGTAAGAATTGTTTAAAAATTACTTTTAGTTTGAAATTAATTTTAATGTATATTTGAATCGAACCAACAGTACAGATCTGAAGGAATCTCCTTCTCTCACATCAACTTCACGGACAACACTCCATGTCTTGAATTGTTGGAAAAGCCACCAAAATGTGTGATCCGATTGTTGACCGAAGAATGTCGAATACCGAAGGGCACAGACATTACATATGTTAATAAACTGCACTCAGAGTTCGAATCTCACGTCAATTATATCAAAGGTGACGACAGAAGGCGTTGGGAAATGGAGTTTGGGATCAAACACTATGCGGGGGATGTCGTCTACAACATCACAAGCTTTCTCGAGAAGAACAAAGACGTACAACAGGACCAGCTCTTCGATCTGATGCACGACTCGTCCAATGTCTTTGTCAAAGATTTGGTGAAATTTCAGGTTAGGCTCAAAAATGTTTATTTAAATTTATATATATTTTATGTTATATTAAATTGTTATTAAAAACTTCAATTAAATAACGCATTGCTTATTATTTGTCAAATATTTGCCTTCGCTTTCATTCTTCAGTGGTATTGGAACTATCAATTGACGGCTGAAGTAATGAATTGTTTTATGAATTAATGCACGAATTAGTTAAACAAAAATTATGTCAATAACTAATGAGTTGTTTGCTTAGGATCTGCTGAGCGTCACCGCCAGTCGTGTCTCCAACTCTACCTACGGCACAGTCGGCAGAACTGAGAGCACAACTAAAACAAGCAAAGGTCGGCCGACAGTCGGCGATGCGTTTCGATTCCAATTGACAGCACTCGTAGATCTGTTGCATTCGACTAACCCCTGGTATGTTCGTTGCATTAAACCAAACATGATAAAAGCGGCCAATTTCTACGACGAACAACAAGTCCAAACTCAACTCCAATACCTCGGAATGCTTGACATTATCCGCATAAGACGCGAAGGCTTTCCGATTCACTTTCCGATCACTCAATTTGTGATGAGATACCGGTGTTTAGTATTAAAATCAGTCAAATACTTAGGCCTTCAGTCAGAAGCGGCGGCAAAGATCCTAAACGCGCTAAAGATGCCGAAGACCGAGTGGCAAATCGGCAAAAACAAAGTGTTTCTTCGCGGCACTATTCACGAACCACTCGAAGAACAGCGAAAGTCATTGTGTTTTCGAATGGCTGTAGTCATACAAAAGCGAATGAAAGGCTATTTTCAAAGACGTGAATATTTGAGACTAAGAAGATGTGCTGTTTTGATACAATTGCACTTCAGAGGACACATCGAGCGGCTCCGGTATTTGCGAATGAGAAGAGCGGCCATTACTTTGCAGGCATTCGTCAGAGGAATGTTTGCGCGCGAAGTGGCGGCCGCTATGAAACAGATGAGAAGAGTTGAGGAAGAGATGCGACGCAAAGAACAAGAAGACGACGAACGGAGGCTTCTGGACGAGCAAAGAAAGTTGGCTCTAATGCAACAAAATTCGGTTCAACTCAACGATTGCCAACAAAATGTTTGCAATGAAGTCGAGGAATCATTTTTGTAAGTATTGATTAACTCTATAATCATTTTTCTCTGTTTGCGATACATTTTCAAATCAAACAAAATAAAAGAGTTTTTCTTATTTTAAATGAAGTCAATATTTTTCTACTTATTTTCCTGAACTACGAATCGATTTCAAATTTATTTCCCCTTTTTTCGAGATAATAAATAAAATCTAATTTTTCTTTTTTCCAACTCTGGTATTACTTTAAGTATAAAAATGAATAATAGTTTTTAGAGATTTGTTTCTGACATTCAGACTGAGTATTCTGTTGATTCGTATCCGCACCCAAACGTCGGCTGAACTTTAACTTGAATTTCGAGTCAGTCTCGACTCTGAACCGAACCCATTATTGAAAGTCATAATCAATAAAACCAAACACTTTCTGATTTATTAATATTAGCGTTTGGCACGAATTAACTTAGTCTTGTTCTCAAATTTCTATAACATAATGCAATCGCTTTAATAATTTCAATTATAAAATCAATAATTTGGCTTAAATTTCATACAATTCTTCTCTTTCTCGCCCTTTCTCTCTTCTAAAGAACAATTCTGGAACAGCGTTATGGGTATGGATTAAACTAAACTTTTTTATTCTTTAAAAAATTTTACTTTAGTTTTATTTTATTCTTTTTTTAATGCATTACTTGCTTTCCATTAAATTCTTAAAATATTATTTTTGTTTGTCTTGTATTGAAAAGTACCTGAATTTCAAACCAAAGTTGACTTACTTTAAAATAAATTATTATTTGAATTACAGATTAGCCCAAAAAGAAGTTCAAACAATTGCTCGACTTATAGAACAAAACGGATTATTCCAGCGAACCATCGCTACAGCAAATGATTCTTCAGATCCAAATGCAAAACCTGAGTCTTCTTATGCAGATTTGGAGCAAATGTTTTCGTTTTTGTCTGAAATACAGGAAACAAAAACCGAAGAATTTATCGGAGATATCAGTCAACAATTCGATGAATTAATCCAAAGAACCGAAACCCAAATGAATGATCTCAACCAACAGATATCAGAGATTCCAATCAGAATCGAGACGTCTCCGAGTCCTCTGCCGCCACCCAATGGTTCAGACATGATGTCCGATACGATCGAAACAGTCTCTCCGTCACCACTTCCATCGCCAGTTCCCGAACGGCAGAACCGAGAGGTCGACAGTTTGATTAGTATCACCGAATCGGAGCGTTCGGAACGATCGCCACTCTATACACCTCTACAGACGACGGAAAGGAGTTATTCGTTTGAATTCCAAGACGAAGACGAAGAACAGAATTTTGTTGTTCAGAACAACATTAATAATACGAATAATAGTAAACAAACTTTGATTAATGGACAACAAAATGAAGAACAAAATATAGTTGAAGAGAAAATGAATGGTTGGACAGAAAGTGAGGCAATATTAGAGCAAAACATCAATTCTTTAGTTCCGGACAATAAGTTAGCGAAAGCACAAAACGAGAAGAATTTGGTTGAAATCCGAACCTATGACTTGTGTGAGTTCGCCGATAAGTACTTCAATAATCACGTTCGGGATTTCGGCGGAGGAGTGATCCGAACGTTAACCAGAAAACGCAAGACCGGCGATGACTATCTGCCGAAGAGCGAAATGGTTGTGTGGACGGCCAACAACGCCATTCCGAGCGCACACATCCATTTACACGATCCCGAAAACGTAGTGATCGCTTGCGCTATATTCAAAGAGTTGTGTAAATACATTGAGGGCGACCTCAAACCCGACGCCGAGGTTCGACTCATTCAGACCATCATTGGTCACGGAATAGAACGCGAAGAACTGCGCGACGAGATATTTGTACAGTTAGTGCGTCAGTCAAACGGAAATCCGTCGAGAGATGACACAATCCGGGTTTGGATGATGTTGGGACTGACCACTGCTGCGTTCCAACCGACCAAAGTGTTCGCCAAATACTTCTATAGTTATCTTCGAAAACACATTCGAAAGGACGCATCGATTTCATGTTATGCCCAGTTCTGCATCGATAACCTCCATTCCCCTAAAGCCCATATCCGCCGAATGCCTCCCTCTTCGCTCGAAGTCAACGCAGTTCGCACTCTGAGTAGTCTTGTCTGTAGGTTCTACTTCTTGGACGGCCGGACCAAAGCCATAGACATACACCCGTGCGATACGGCCAACGATGCCATGACGTGCCTTTCCAACAAAATCGGTTTGCGTTGCTTAGATGGTTGGGCTCTCTATGAACTCACCCCTGAGTACGAACGAGTGATTAAAGGTCACGACTATCTGACAGACATTATCACTAATTGGGAAATGATTCAAAAGAACACTACTTATGGCAACAAAACTATGACCAAACAGACACAGAACCTGACTCTGGGAGGAGGGGATTGTAGGTTCGTCTTCAAAAAGAGACTATTTCGGAATACCTGTGAAATACCTCACGACCCGGTAGAGGTAAATCTGTTGTACGCACAGGCAGTTCACTGTGTCGTCAAAAAGGATGAGTTTCCGGTCAGTGAAAGAATAGCTCTACAATTGGCTGGACTTCAAGCACAGGTATCACTCGGGGAGTTCGCCGACGGCCGCATTGCCAGCTATGAAGACGTCGAGAATTATATTTGTTTTCGAGTACGAAAAGCGGTCGGCTATACCAAAATGGAGTGGGCGGTCAAGATAGCCGAGGCCCACAAGATGTACGGCAAAGGAAAGGCTGATTTGATTGCGAAAGTCTGGTATTTATCAGTTGTTATGCAATATCCGACATATGGCGCAACTCTATTTCAAGTAACATATAAAGGATATCATTCTTATGGCCATAATCTGGTGCTCGGAGTCAACTCTGAAGGACTTCTGATTACTAATCCGGCGGATAAGTCGATACTAAACGCATATCGATATTGCGATATTGAATCGCTTACTGTATTTCCAACTGAAAACCTATTGTCCATTAAATTGATCAAAACATTAGCCGATAGTCACAAGAGTTTTACATTTGAAACGAATCAAAAGGAAGAAATTGCGGCTCTAGTGGCCAGTTATTCACCCAATCATTCCAATTGGATGAGACCTTCGAATGCTTCGAATGGAACCAATGGAACAAATGGAGAACCGAACAGAAGACGATTACTTAAGATGACATTAGAGGACAGAATGAAGTTACATCACGACGTCGTCAACTGCCGGCGCGTTCTCATTGACAGCAATATAATGCGAAAACCGGCCGCAGAGAACTTGGGCTTAATTAGGAATACCTTAAGACGACTCAATAGAGTTCGTTTCGACAAATTGAAACAAGAATTCGGTTCTGAGTTTGAGGAGAGTTTCTTCCGTCACTTTCCACACTCCTTCTGGGCCTACACTAAGTCTCCGACTACTAACTCAATTCTAGTCATATCTGATCCGGAGTTGGAGGCAATGGCAGTCAATAATTTTAACGCAATTTTGGCCTATTCTGGCCTTAATATACCTGAAAGTGATGAAAACGCATTGGACGAGAAGGAATGGCCCCGACAGACGGAAAGGGATCAAATTAGGTTAGCTCAGAGTATATTAGACAAGTGTTTGCGCAAAGACGCCGATATTCTTCGCAACGAATTTTTTCTACAATTAATTAAACAAACGACAGACCATCCCGACCCTAACAGTCGGGTCAATATAAGGCACTGGCAGTTATTGGCCTTAGCTTGCAGTATTACATACCCGAGCGATCGCCGTATTTTAGCGTATCTACATTCACATCTTAGAAGATGTTCATTGGATGAGGTCACACAAGAGGGTCAGTACTCGCACTTTACTCTTCGCAATCTTCAAGGTACTCTCGAGACCCGGGGCCGCAAGTTGGCGCCTTCAAGGGCCGAGATTATGAGTACTATTAACTGTAGACGTATTTACGCGCGAATACATTTTCTCGACGGCCAGTTCCAAGCCGTCGAGTTTGATGCCTGTGCTGTCATTTCGGAAGTTATCGAACAAATTCAGCTCAAAATAGACTTACGTCAAAACGCACCCGGGTATGCGCTTTACCAATTGCTCGGTGCTAATAACGAGCAGGCACTTCAACCCGAGGAGAAGGTGGGCGACGCCATTGCATATTGGGAGAAGTGGCACGAAGAGCAGACCAAGACTGGAACTATTAGCAAGAAACATGAAAGAACTCACTTTTTTGTTTTCAAAGTAAAAATTGTTTTTGATTTTTTGAAATTTTATTAATTATTATGCGTTTTATCGATGTTTAGAAACATATACTTTTGGATGCATTTGTCGATATGACAGATCCGGTCGAAAAAGAGCTTCTTTACCATCAAATGGTTCATAACATTCGGTTCGATCGGTTCCCTATTACAGAACAGGAGGCTGTGATGATATGTGCTTTAAAAGCACAAATAGATTTAGGGGATTTTGATAATGGAGTCGCAGATTACAGACAAGTTATTGCACAATGTCTTCCGCCTCGTCTTCTTAGCAGAATCTCTGCCGAAGGAGTGGTGACTCAGCACCAGATACTTCATAGTATGCAAGCAGACGAGGCTAAACAGTCGTTCTTCAACTTGATCCAGTCGTGGCCACTACACAGGGCCACCATTTTCGAAGTAATGCAGACCTACACGTCTTCGTGGCCTAAGAATCTATGGCTGGCTATCGATCAGATCGGTCTTCATTTGCTTGAATTGAAAACCAGAGTAAGTCAAACAGTTTTTCCTTTCCTATAACTCATATTTTATTTATTAATATTAATATATTAATTGACTATATTTTCAGAACGTCTTGTCTTCGTGTGATTATCGAAATATTGTTGATTACAACCCAACAATCAATAGTCTAATGATAGTTGCAATGGCCAGCACTGGATCAAAAACTATGAAATATATATTCCTAACACATCAGGTCTGACTGTATTTCTATTAATACAAATTCGCATTACTTATATCAATAGAAAGAATTTTTAAATATTTTTATTGTTTTAATAGGCCCTACAAATCGCTCAATTAATTCGAGACTACACTTCAGTTCTGGCCCACGAAAGGGGGATTGGAAGAAGAAAATCCGTAGAATTTAGTTTAGCTCTTCGACCGCAACAGATAATAACTCATCAAATGTTACCTCCAATACCACAACCGCGCAAAACAACACAACAGAGAGTTCCGATGTCTGAACAGCTGTACCAAAACCAGACCCGTCAGCACCTAATGCAACAACACTTATACCAACAGCAGCAGCAGCAGCAGCAACAACAACAACAACAACAACAACAGCTACAAATGCGAAGGTCTGGACTTAATGGTATACTCAGTCCTTCGCCACAGATCATAATGACTGAACCGGAACAAGTTTAATGATTTAGTACATTATGTGTCTAACAATTGTGTAATTAATTAATTAATTAATTGATGTGTTGTTGATATTATAGAGAGAAAGAATAATTGGGATAACTATATATTAGCTTAAACTCCAATTCTTTCCCGTCTCATCTCTTTTGTGCCAATGTTTGTATAATAAGACTCAATATCTCTTTAAATCTTAAATTCTTTTTTTAATACTTTACTCAAAACGACTTGAATTTCGATATTTGCAAAGTATTTGAAGTATATTCACGTTCTTATACTTAAACAGAAAATTTATTTACATATTATAAGTATTTAAACTATAAGCGCCAAAAGTTTTTACTCGTTAGTTGAAATTAATATGTTTACACTAAAATTAAGTTTACTTGCTCAGAAAATTATTTAAGATTCTAAGAAAATTTAAAATATATCTTGAATTCTTGATTATTTTATTGTTTTTACAGAATGTTAATGAATATTCTTAGCATGTAATTTAAATTAACGTTAGCCATTTAATTTTAACAAAAAAACTTTTGGCTCTTGTAACATTTGCTCATTTCATTGAACTCAAGCTTTCAAAAACTTTTTTTAGATCAAGTTTTTATTTAAAATTTTTAAATCTTTTTTAAATAATTGATCAGAATTTTAAAATTTAATTTTCTGGTGCTATTTCTATTTAACTTTTTTAAATTCAATTTTTAATATTCAACAAATAAGTTGTGCTAAAATCTGGAACAAATCAGAAGAAAACTTTATAATTTATAGAAAACTATTAATAATAAGTTATTATATTTAGCATTCATTCCCGCATTGATGCGAAAACATTACCATTTTTTAAAAACTAATTAACTTTGGATTCAGAAGCAATGAACTAATTAAGTTTGACTTAAGGCTCACTTTTACTTATCAATATTAATTCTGTTTTATTCTTAACATTGTTGTAATTATTTGCTTAATTTACTGAATAATTTTTATCTAATCATCTCATTTGTGATATTTTTCATTAGATTTTTCTTCAATTAATAATTTATATTTAAAAAACGAATTACTGCGTTATATATATATATATTATTGAATGTAATGTAAATATTAAAAGACGAAACAAAACAAGAATATATATATAGAATACAAAGTAAATCTCTAGTCATTTGTCCAAACAATTATTGAAAAACTAAAACGGATTTCAATTAATTTTTACTCTTAGTTAGGATTTTGTTTTTGCAATTTTTTCTATTGATTACAAACACAAGAGAAAATGTTATATAAATATATGGGTCTTATAAATATATATATATATATATATATAGTTATTCTACAGCTTTTTCTATTGTTATTTAATATTCCGAAAGAGTATCCAATAATTAACTATAAAAACAAAAAAGTGTTCACAGAATGAGAACAAAAGAGAGACTAACTTATTAAAAGAGAATATAGTGTACAGTAATAGAGAGTATCAGAAGATTTGGTTTTTATATTAGAATGAGATGCGCTGTAGAATTGTATTATCTTTTAGTTTAACGTTTGAATTGTTTTTTACCTAATGTAAACAATTTTTATATTAATTATTATAATTACTTATTTAACTATTAATTAATTTATAATTACGATTTGTTGCTTATGTTGTTCTTAATAATTAACTAAAGTTTTTGCTTAAATTAAACGAAAGAATAAAATGAAATCAAACGCTCTTTGAGTGACTTCTCAAGAGAATAGCGTTTAAAACAAAACTAATTCCAAATGAATAATTTGAAAGGATTTAATGTTTCATTTCTGCCTCTTTTACATAATCAATAGACACACAACTGACGGCAAATATAGCGATCAATACTAGAGTATTGTAGTATTGTATGAGTATTACATTAAAACAGAGTATAGTAGAGTAGAGTAGCGTAGAGTAGATTCTACTGTAGAGTTGAGTTTAGATTCTCTATATCTCTATAGAGTCTATACGAAAGCAAAATATACGATTGGAGCCATTGAGTAGAGAATATGTGAAACAGTATAGAAAGTGCAGTATATTCTGTGGAGTGAGAGAAGAGAGCATTTGTAGCACAAATATATACAATAGAACATCGTTTAGAACATTTAGAGAGCATCACATCAACACCAATACGCGATATATATATATATATATATACTTTGCAGAACCGATATATGCGATATATAGCCGTTAGAATCGCTGGCTTTGGCTCTCGCACTGGCATAGTATGCGAAAAGATGGTGGAGGACCGCAATTCGTACAAGATTGACTTACAAATCAGGAATAAAGACGACAATGAGATCTTCTATAAGGTATTGTTTAGATTACCATCTAGGCCAATCTAGCGCATGAATTCTCATTCTTTCGTTTATTCTTTTATTTATTATTTTTTATATTAAGTTATTATTATCTGATTTTGAGAATAGAAATAAAAACTAATACCAAATGCATGCATAGCTCTGTGATCACTCAAACTGATTCTCAGGTTTTATGTTCACATTCTCTGTATTTAGTTTAGACTAATATTGATTTTGGAAAACACATTTTGGTTTGCATTTTGTGCATGTTTGCCTCACATTTGTTTCCATTCTTTCAATTTATTTTTTCTCATTTTCTATATCCATAATACCTCCAAATAATATCAAATCCATTGATTTTCTGTCTCATCACTCATTATCTTGAATGCAAAAAACGGTATTCTAAGAACACCAATACTAAAAGTATATACTTGTGATCTTGCTGAGAATATGACCAATAAATATGCCTGTTATATTAAAAATATTATTTAAGAGAGAGGGGAAACGATTATTTACAGTGTCATAGCTTGTCACACAGAAAAATTACAAGTTCAAAAGTGTTGATAGTTTAAAAGTGAAGCATAGAGTAAAAACAATATATTAATATTTGCACTTGTCGCAAAGTGACTTACTGCAAATACATTGTTTTATATTTGTTAGAAAACAGTAAAATAACTAATCAACACATTTGAACTATTAATATGTTTGCCTCTTTATTGATTGGTGTTTACAAATTAATTAAAATAAAATTGTACATGGCATATGCGAATTAACTAATAATTTGATATCAAATTATTTATCTTGTGACAAAAATGGAGCTAGGTTAATTTTAATTTTTAAATTTGAATCTCTGTTTATTTCTATTAAAAACAAAAATATATCAAAATATAACAATAAACTTATGCTGTCTCTCCCCCTCTCCCCCTCTGTCCGTCCAATAGCGCGATGGCCAGCGTTTCAATAGTGAATATACGCTCAAGTTTATGGTCGAAACCAATTATGAATATATAGTGAATATTAGGCCTTCACTGCCACTACAGTAAGTCGAGACACAGTATTCATTCACTATTCCTTTCATTCATTTGTTTTATTTCTGAAAAGACATTAATTTTAACTGAAATCAAAACTCATTCTCTCTATTCGTTAATTTTTCAAACAATTAAAAATTAACAATAACTCAACTCAAATAATATTGAACTGACCAGAAGTGTGTCAGTGCAGGGAACAGGCGTGTCAGTGACGGACCAGTCGCAAGAGAACGGCAGTTCCAGCTATTCCTTCTCATGGGATTCGACCAAAATTGACGCAAACAAGAAGAAGGACAGAACTAAGGTATTGAACAGTTGAGACATATGTTTGCATGCTTGATTGATTGAATGTATTGATTGATTGATTGTATTGATTGGAACTGTAGGTACAACTGATGCTGCAATTCCAGGGCGGACTCACACTCATCATCCCATTGCAAGTAAAGTTCTACAATAGGGAAGACATCCAACACCTGACGTGGGGAACACCTCTCCATCACATCGACTACGAGTGTATTGTGAAACCCGGACAGAGTTATATAGATATTGTCAAAACAATATTCAGATGAGTCGAACTGATTGATTGGATTGGAATTTCGAATTTCGAAACCAATGTTTGTATTAATAAGAGATCGCGATATGAACTGAGAGTATGTTTTGAGAGATTTGATAGAATCCGAACATCGATCGTATGTCTGTTCGTCAAACCACTAGAGATCTTGAATAGAGTATTCAAAATCAAATTAATATTTAGATCCGATTTGTGGCTTCCCTTAAAGACCTTAAAACTTTTGGAGGATATGTTGTTTGGAAATAAGTTATGGTTCCAAATGAGTAACAATTTTATATTAATATATTGGATATTAATAGCTTTCTATTCGCCATTTATTATAAAGTTATAAAAATTATATTTGAAGACAAAGTTTCTCTTTTTGTTACATCTTTTGATTTAAGTAAACATTTGTAAGACTTATTTGTATAAGAATTTTCTTTTTGTCAAAAATAGTTTTATTTGATTAGAAAAAACCAAATATTTATATATAATTCCTAATTAATTCAAATGAAATCTCATTATAATCAAGTTATTTGTGATCTTTGTATAAAATATATAAAAGAGACCAAATGCTCATCTAATGTGCCCTTTATTTCCATTTGCAATGTTTTACTCTTTTATTACTTTTTATTAAGAGAATAATTTAATTGTCATCGAAAATGATATCTATTTGCAAAACATTAGAATATAATGTTTGACTCGTATTAGAATATAATCGAGTTATTTTGATAATTTATCTCTTTATGTCTCCCAAATCTATCGTTATGGTTATCAATAATAAAATTAAATAATAAATAAATTATAAACCATCATCTCTTTTATAATGTGTGAGCAATGTAATTTTTTCAATTTTAAAAAATTTCTAAGTTTACTTAAAAATTAGCCAGGATAATGGAAATTATAAAATTACAAATTAAATATAAAATAATAGAATACTTTATAATTTTATTGGTGTCAGTTAAAACTACTAGATATTTATCGATATAATTATTAATTTGCATGTTATAAATATAGCGTATCACTTTAATAAACTTTTATTACATATTTTAATAATTTAATTTATATAAAGTACTTAAAATTGACTAAATAATTATTTTAGTGTTCATAAATTGAGAATGTAGCTTTTAACTGATTAATTTGTTCAAACCCATTTAATGGTATAGTCATTCTATTTTATAAACAGCAAGTCAACAAATTCGGTATTTTTTTAATTGAACACTTGATATATGCACTGCATTCGATATTTTGTTATTGCTACAATTTGACGTAAATTATACATCCGGATACTTTTTTTTGTATGGCAATAATAATATTAGATGCTTAGTTTATGTTGCTATTAGGGTTGCCATTACTCCCGGAACTACCTTGATTCTCAAGGATTTAAGACTTTACTCAAGGCTCCAGGTTGGTATGTTTCCTTTAGGTCAAACTCTCCAGGTAACATTTTATTATGTATTAGTTTAGAAAAAATTATTATCAAATTAAAAAAACTGTAAAATAGACAAAACTTTTAATATATATTTTGGTTTGAAATCAATACACAATAAGGATTTTAAATAAGGATTATTTGTATAAAAATATTGTAGAAAATTTATAAGAAAAAATACAATTTATTCAATAAAAATATTTTAATACTATTTTATTGAAACAAAACAAAAAACGTGTTTTGACTATAATTAAATTTACAATGAATTCTCCAAAAATGAAAAAGAAATTCTTTTCCCGATTTCAAGACAATTGGTTAACTAAAGTTGAATATAAAGATTGGTTAATAAAACGAAATGAATTCACAGCTAATTGTCGGGTTTGTAATAATGATTTTACTATTAAATATGAAGGCGTTTCTGCCGTCAATGCTCACAAAAACTCAAAAACACATAAATCTAAATCCAATTCGGCTCAAATGAGTCAAAGTATGAATAATTTTGTTTCAAAAATAAATACAACCGAATCAGACAAAGTAATTGTTAGCGAATTGTGTCTAACATATCATACAATTTGTCATCATTTAAGTTACAACTCAATGGATTGTAACGTAAAGTTAATTAAAAACTTATTTAATGATTCAAAAATATGTCAGGCCTTACAGTGCGGGCGAACCAAAATGGAAGCTTTGGCCGAAAATATATTATGTCCACTAAGTATTGAAAAACATTTAACATTAATTAATGAAAAAAAGTTCTCTATAGCGAGTGATGCATCGAATAAAGGAAATATTAAATTGTTTCCAATTGTTATACAGTATTTTGACATTAAGTCTGGAATTAATAATTTTGTTTTAGATTTTTATGAAGACTCTAACGAAAAATCTGAAAACATTTTTAATAAATTAAATAATAGTTTAAAAGACAATAATCTTAATTATGAAAATTTAATTGCATTTTCTGGAGATAATGCGTCAGTCAATTATGGCATTCATCACTCGGTATATAAAAGTTTTAAAGACATAAATACTAATATCGTTAAAGCAAACTGTAATTGTTATGTTCTACACAATACAGTTAAATATGCATTAACTCCTCTTCCGTTCGATATCGAAAATTTAATTTTAAAAATATATTCACATTTTTCAATATCTGCTAAAAGAATATCTGAATTGAAATCTTGTTATGATTTTACAGACAATGAGTTTGAAGTTATGAAACGTCACGTCACCACTCGTTGGCTAAGTTTATTACCGGTTATTAATCGAATAATAGATCATATAATACCATTAAAATCCTATTTTATTGGATTGGGTACAGATGATTGTCCGCCAATTATTAATCAATTTGTTTGGTCGGAATCATATAATAATATTAGTATTTGTGAACTATATTTGCACTTCAGTTCTCATTTAATGAGTTTATTTCATACAAATATTAAAATATTAGAAAAGAAAACAACAAACGCTACAAATTTATATGATATTATGTTTAAACTTAATTCTCAATTAAATAATCGTTTATTACTTCAGTTTTTTGGCTCAAAAGTTAGTGAAAATTTAAATAATTTTAGTTCTGATGACAAAAATGAATTTTTAAAAAATGCTAAAATTGTTTATAAACGAGCAATTGACTATTTAAACAAACACTTTGATTTTAATAATTCGAAGTTTAAATTATTTTCATCCTTAAATTTAGACACGAATTTGAATTATGAAAATGTTGTGAAAATAAGTGATGAATTAAATATAACTATTAATAAAGATTCTCTTTTTGAAGAATTATTTAATTTTAATAATATGTTATCCGAAGTGAATACAACAAAAGAAAATTTAGATTCAATTAAAAAGTATTGCAAAATATTGTCAAGTTTTGAATCAACAAATTTAACAAAAATTGTTGAAACAGTTATGGCTATTCCAATTGGAAACGATTTTGTCGAAAGAGTTTTTAGTGGTTTAAGAAAGGTGTGGACCGACGAAAGAAACCGAATGAATATAAGTTTAATTAAAGCAGAAATTTGTATTAAAAATAATATATCTCTTAATTGTATTGAATTCAAAGACTTTATTAAAAGTAATACAAATTGTCTAAAAGCAGCAAAATCTTATCAAAAATATAAATTTGTAACTAAATAAATGTATTGTTATATATAAAATTAAAAAATGTGTTCTCAAGGAAATCTCAAGGAATTTATTTAAGAACTTTTGCTTTTCTTAAGGAATTTGATTTTGAATGTTGGCAACACTAGTTGCTATGGATGCAATTTAACAAATTAGATTAAACGCATTAAAAGTTTATAGATTATTTGGGTTTTGTAATTAACGTCACAAAAAAAATTATTGCAAATTAACGATCGATTTATTCAATGATTCTAATGCAATGTTTATTGGAAATAAATATTGTATTTTAGTACAAAAAACAAAATATATTTAATAATAATCTTTTTAAATTTTAAAATAAAGTCTAATATTTTTTAACTTTAGTACATTCAAAATAAATTAGAATAGTTTGATTTAAACTGATTATTTATATATATATCAGCATATATATATAAGGATTTTGTTTGGCTAGTGTTTGAGCAATAAATAACTACTTTATTTTAATTAATTAATAATTTTTAAAGTTATGAATAACTTATAATTGAGTAAATAACGTTACTGCATAGATTGCGAGAAATTTATTCTTAATATTTGAAAACTTTTTAAGATTGAATAGTATGACAGATTAACAAATTAATTTTATGTTATTTTCGAAATTTTAATTGGGTTTGTTTTATTTATTATTCAAAAATGTTTTTCACAAATGTCTGAAGTTATGTCTGCTTTTGAGAAACAGACACATTAGTCACCAGAAGTGAAATTCCTTTCACTTTTAAATTTGAATTTAAGCCAAATTTTTTAAAATAAATATTTAAATGTTAACAAAATTACAATCAGACTGTTATTGTCTGGTGAACTCATAGACAGGAAATTTAAATTTATTTTTACAAACATTTCTTAACATAATATACTCACTTCCTCAACTAATCTCATCAATTAAATAATTAATATTATAAACTTAAACTTGCAAGTTAAACCATTTGATAAAAACTTCAATTGTCTCAAGAATTAGACAATTCGTTCTCGATCTTCAAGTCCTAGACATCTATTTAATTTAATTAATACTTGAACCTTTTACTTTATTCGGAATTTCATAAAATCTTAAAATTTTAGCAAAAAAGGTGTTTTTTAAAGCTTTAAAATGTATTTTTGGAAAGCGTTCAAATGTATAAGCAAAAATATTTTAAAATTATCTTAATTTTTGTTTTTGTTCAAATACGAGTATAAACTAGAATTTTTCAAGCTGTAGAAAATATGTACCGACTTACGCCGCTTACAATTGCGCGCAATTATAAGTAAGTTAGTCAATAGTATCTAAATAAGATTGCCTCTAATCCGAAACTCACATATAATCATTTTATCTAACATTAATTTAAAAATGATATAATTTTGATCAAATAATGCAATTAAATTTTTTTATAAACAACCCCTTAAAACTTATAACTAAAAATTTATATTTAAAGTTTTTTTAAATAAATTTATTATATTAATAAAAAATTTTATATAAATTATATATAAAATAATAATTTTAAAATCTAGATGTCTTATAAAATAGAATATGATTATTCTCTTTAACGCATACTTAGTTTTAAAATTTATTATTTTAAATATAAATTATTTAAAATTAATTATTAAAATGAAGTATCTATTTAAAAATTAAAATTTTATATAATAAATTTAATATATTTGATATTATAATCGTTGTTTTACAAAATAGATATAAAAAGCGGCTTAAGCATATTAAAAATTTAAAAATGTTAGTTATCATTTTTGCTGTTTATTACACATGCAAAAATAAGTTATTTGCATTAGTCCACAGGCAGGAACGCGGGCTAGTGCAAATAATGTAATTGTTAATAAACAGTAAAAAATGAAACCATTTTAACTTTTAATATAAATCATTGAATAATAACTTTCTTACAATATTACACTTGTTTAAACTATTTTACTGTTTTGATAAAAATTTAGTCCAAAATGTATTGCAATGGATATCTAGATATAATTGCATCCTGATCAGAAACTCAATTATAATTGTGCTCAATTGTAAGCGGGGTAAGTTGAGTAATTATTTTTCGTATAAAATCTTATTCTCTATATAATTCAGATTCAATTGTGATTAATAACAGCGAACTTAGAAACAAAATTTATGTAATGATTATTAATGAACGAAAAAGTTGAAAAATCTTTATTTCAAGTTCAACGCATCGGTTAAGTATAAAACAATAGCTTTTAATATATTACTTAAACTTTAAAACTCTTGTATTAATTTTTAATTAGTTATTTGAGTTATTTTTTGTCCTAAAATAGTGTTTAATGTTTAAAAAGTAATGAATTCCTAAATAACAAAAGTTATGCTCTTTTTCGAAATATTTAATAAGTAATCGATAAATAGCTTTTCAAATGTGATAACAATTATAATGCTTTGGTTTACTTCAAGGTTTAAACCGAAAAATAACAATAAATTGTAATTGTTTTGAATAATTAGATTTAAAAACTATTGAATATATCTAAAGATCTCATTGAGAATCGTAGCGATAGAGCGAACTATTTCATTGTAATCATTGGTTAACTGTTGTGAATAAATTCTGGCGCTATTGAAGTCCTGGCTCTGAATCGATGTGAAAAGCGATTGAAAATTAAGTTTAGTTTGAGTTTCAATTCGAATGCTATGAAGACTGTTCTGATTGTTATGCCATTTGTAGACCAATTCTTGCGGTAAATGACTTAACGAACCGACTATTGAGTTAACAGTCAATATGAATGCGTTTACATCGAAATTCTGTTCGTAGTTCGCATTAAAGCTATTTTGAGTCAATTGCTGTGACTGTTGCTGTTGTCCAACCAATTGCTGGTTTGGATCCGAATTGGTTGCAAACGTTTGTTGATTCGTTGCTATCATTGCATTAGTCGACTGATTGGTTGCCGTTTGCTGTGGATATCGATTACGTCTATTCATTACATTAGAGCTCGCATTCACTGATCGAGACATCTGATCCAATGAGAACAGCGGCGGATCATTCCATGCCTTCTCGTGTCGGTTGTCATTCATTTTAATCGTTTATCAGATTTAGCTATAATTCAAATAAATTGCAATTAATTTAATGTAAATCGAAATATACTTTCATTTCAATTACTCTATACTCGAAAACTCGTCATTTATTGCATAAATAATTGAATTAATAATTTTAATTAAAAATTTAATTTAAATAATTATAAAATTAGTTGAAAATCAATTATTAATACATAAATAATTGTAAGGTAACTGAAATTCATACAAAACGATTAATTGGAAAAGTGAACTTGATAATTCATGCTCATCTATCAGATAACTAATATAAATAGATATAACGAAAGGCAATGACGTGTAGCAATTACAAAATAGCAAGTAACTATCTTGGTGCATTAACTACCCATTTACTATAATATGGCGCTGTTTAAGAGCCGAAACAATTTTCAAAATTAGATTACCTTTTAGTGAAAACCAACAATTCTTGAGATTACCGAAGAAATTAGTATTATTTCTGTATTTATTGTTTTGGTAAACAATCAGTCGATGTATTGAAAATGATTTTACATTCAGACAGATATAAAATAGACTTAAAAAGCGTTTATATGTTTGGCTCGAATTACAAATTTATTTATTTACTGTATTTATCACTATTACTCGTATGCGTAAAAACTGATTGTTTTCAGTGTTTGTTACCTGTTATTGCAACATCAGAGCACATTAATAACATGTACTATTATAATGTGTGACTGCTACTTTTTTGAATCACACGGTGTTATTCGGTTTTGAACTACCAGTGCCTGCGAAACGACTTTATGTTCTGCTGTTTATTTGCTTAGACTATGGCGTTATGAATGAGACTAAAGTATAACATTGAGAACATTGAGCTCTAGTTGTATCAGTAAATAGTTTTTGTGCTCATAGTTAGAGTTGTTTTCTGTACAGTGCGTGCATTTAAATCGAGTTAAATTAAACTTTAACTTGAAACATTGTTTTATTTGGTTTTTAGTTTGTTTATACGCTTATAGAGTTTTTTTGTTGTTGAAAATTCTATTATATAGTGCGACATATATATAAACTAAATTACAATATGTCGCAAAATAATTAATATGCAAAGTTTGCAAAATTTAATTCAATATTCATTTGATAGTAATTTATATTAATTTTGTTTTTTATCATGGTTAAATGGTTGTACAATGCGTACATTCAAATCGAGCATGTATAGATACTATTAATATATTAGTTATTAATAGACCTCGGAAAAATAATACCTAAAAACTTTTAATTCTTATAAATTCTTAAAACCAATTCTCGCGTTATATTTAATTTTTATAAATGACTTGGTGCAATAATTAAAAGTTTTTAGGTATTATTTTTTCGAGGTCTATTAATAACTAATATATTAATAGTATCTATACATGCTCGATTTGAATGTACGCACTGTACAATCATTTAACCCAAATACTTACTCTACATTTGTATCAATTTGTTCCTTTACTTTGTAATAAAAAAAACTTCATTTGCAGTGATGTTATGCGACACTAAATTAAGTGTAGGTTATATTCAGTATTAATAGTAATGTTGTATCCGTTCCTATCAAACAAAACGAACTCAAATTGCACTCAAATTATTTCAAAAGCCGAATAAAAATGAAATAAATTTTTTTGTTTTTAAAAAACATACAGGCTAAATAAATTAAACTGTATTAAAAGGTTTTTTAATGCTAGAAACAAAACTCCCGAAAAATTGAAAACAAAACAGAGGAATGGTATGTATTTGCATTGAAACGGAATAGGAATAGAATTACAAGACTTAAAACAAATAATTTTGCTGAACCGGAATCGGCACTACTTACGCGATAATGTTTACAGAATAGTTTAGTTTTGTATTTATTTCTTGGAAATAGTGGTAATTAAAGCCTTTGCAGACATTGAAAAAAGTCTCAAATGGTTTGAATCATTAATTAATTAACATTTGATATTTATACAAAAAAAAATATTTTTAATCGATTAGATTTCCAATGTTTTGCTTTTTATTCTAATTACTATCTAATTGCAAAACTAATAACAAATTTTTAAAATAAATACAGTAAATATTAATCTAATGAAGAGTTCTGTAAAAAATAGTTTAAATTTAAAACTTTTGACATTTAATGAATTAAGTTAAATTATTTCTGTATAAAATAGTTATGTTCAAATATGTTTTTGTAATGAAATTAATATAATATTAGATTCATATGTGAATGTATCAAATATAGCTTATCCTGCTTAATTAAAATTTTATTTTTAAAACTTGCTTTTAGTGCATTATTTAATCAAATAAGATTACAATAATTTTAAATTTCACTAATTATTAAATATAGTCTAAAAACAATTTACGAACGAATAAACTGTTTTGTTTATAAAAATTTTAGAGATTACAAATTACATTGTATTATAATGCCATTTCATTGTAAATTAGTTAATACCATTTAAATATAGAAAAATAAACTAAATTTAACTAAATATAAAATTCCAACAATTTAAAAGTATTTTGAGCATAAACTTTTAAATTATCTCCTTTTTGAAATATTTGTTTATTCAAGCTAAAACTTACTTAATACAATTTAAAATATAATTTGTTTACAGTAAGTATATTAAGTCTAACAAATAATAAAGTCATTGTCAGTATTAAACAATATTTGAAAAAAATTAAACAAAATTAAATAAAAAATTTATTATAAACAACAACCCAATGTTTTACCCATTGAGTTCTGTTGGAAAATTCCAAAAAATTTGTAAGTTGTCTGACCTTGGCTAGTCTCATGTGTAAATCTATCACCCCATTTTTCCTATCACAAATTTTTTATTTCCAAAAATCCTAAAAAATATTTATACTTTTACAATTCCTAATCATATCGAAAACCAATAGTTATAAACAAAATTATTTAGTTTTGTAAAAGTGTTTGCATTTTTAATGTTTTAAATAAAATTAAAAAAATTTAATATAAACAACATTTTTAACAGAAATATTTTAGCCTTATTTAAGTATAACTTATTTTTAATCCAATTTGTGTTATTTGGAAATAACTTCTAACAAGTTAGATTTAAATAACTAGTATGTTAGAGTTGAAGTCCAGGAATGAGTTGCAATTGCAATAAATGTTGAGTCCAAACGGCAATATAGTTTAGAATTACAACATTTTTATTGTTTATATTAAATGTTTGAAATTTTTGTTTGTAAGTTATGTCTTTGAAAACAAAATTAATTAAAACATAAATACACAACTAGCTTAACCTATAAAAATTTATATATAAAAAACGATGTAATTTTAATTTAGTTTTAAAAATTACATTTTTGAAGAAGAGTATATATAAATTCCATCCAACCCCCTCTACCTTCCCCCATCTCACCCCGTGGCTGTATACTAACAACGGAGAGAACTTAGACAATAATTTCTTTGGAGTGAATGTATAGGCATTGGTTTAAATATCTAATATATAGAGATTAGATATTGTGATTTACTGTATAATGTAGATATAAAGCGTCAGTTTGAGAATCTAGCAAATGGCAAATCTACTCTTTAAAATGTATTAAAATCATACTGGTCAGTATTGTTAATTGTTAAACCTTTTGTAATTTATAATTTCTTACTTAAATATTTTATTTTAAGTTGTCATAATAAAATAATTGTTTTTAAAATAATATTTATGGTTTTATAAATTATAATATTAAAATTTTTCAAATTAGGAAAAATGGGGTGATAGTGTCTAAACTGTGCAGACTTATCAATTTAATTAGCCCTGGGCAAATAATTGATAGAAAAACAAGAATTTGTAAGAATTGCAAGAATTTCAATTGCAAGCTATTATTAAAATTTAAATAAAGTTTCTTAAACTTTAGTAATTATTAATTAAAAAAATACTAATTGATACAAAGAAAACATTAAAATATATATTAGTTTACTAATATACGTTAGCTCATGGTTTTAATATTAGCACAAACAAAATAAACTTGTTAGAATAGCTTCAAATACAAAAATAAGAGACAAAAGTGATAAAAGTATTTATCTATTATATACAGTAGATATTATTTAGTGATTTATCAAATATGTGTTATTTTAGTTCTTTACAACTTTATAAATGAATAAACATTTAGTGCAAGAGTTCGGAAACAAAACAAACTTTGTTAACGACTCGGCTTTTATATAGTCTATAGGTTTTTGATTTTACTTGTAATCGATTATTAATTAAATAATTCAAAGATTTTAATGTAATTTGCATAACAATTAGTAAATCACAAAAAGTAGAATTAATCTTATTTAAACAGAATCGCATAGTCATAGTCAGCGCTAATAATTGAAAAAACTTTAATGATTTTGTTATTTAAAATTAATCTAATTTCCTATTAAAGGCTAAAAATGCAATAAAACGGTTCAAAACAAATATGAGTCAGAAAATTGAGGCAAAAAAAAATTTAATGTTTTGTTTAAAAATAATAGTTATGTTTTGAATCAATTAAGAGTACGCTTACAATGCAAAGGAAGAGTCGGATTTGATAGCAATAAAGATTTCTAACTATCTTTTATGGAGAATAAAAGTGCGATTGAGTTGATTTGCAAAGAATTTTGTTTTCGATTCATTAATATTGAACTTAAAGCTAATATCAGAATATCTGTTGACGTTTGGACTCATGAAAACTAACATGAATTCACTGCTAGAGACCGGAATCTTAGTGATAAAATACAATAAATAATGAGTTGATAAAAGTTATCAAGAACAAAGCTTGCTTTTTATTTAAATAAATATACACAAAAGAAGTTGACCTTATTCCTACTAATATAGTTAGCTGGTATTGTACATGCTTATCTTATTTATTGTTAACTAGATACTATTTTAAACTTATTATAAGTTTGATATAGTTACAAACCATTGCAAAGATTTGCAAATTTAGTATGTTTTAGGCCCAACATTAAAACAATAGTTGAAGATAAATAAGAAATCAGATGACAGAAATGATTAATTATTTAAATTGAATTGATGTAATTGTATGCTTATACATACATTTAATGTACTGCACTGTACTGTAATATATTGATATTGAGAATTACAATTTTAGTAACTCTACTGTACAGTCACAGTCCAGTATATGATATACGGTATTCACTAAATAATGAATCAATGATATTATATAGTGTGAGTGTGAGGAGGGGCTGTAAATTGTAGTGTGTGATTGGTTGCGGTGCACGTTCTCTGTGAATGATCTGATGTATGACTGTGAGCTGTGAGCTGTGAGGTTGTGTATGTTGTTTACAAGTTGATGTGTTTGAGTTGCGGACTCGACATAACACCATAACTCTGTTATTGGATGAATGAATGAATGAATGGATACACAAAACGCGTATTGAATGCAAGTGAGAGACAGAAGAGAAGTATTGATACAACAAATCAGTCCTTATTTTCAATCATTATTTTGATTATCATTCAAATGATGAGAAAATAGTTTTTGTTTTACAAGACTTTTAAATCTGAATCCGAGACTAAAAAACGGATTGAAATGTTTGTGTGTTTCGACTCAATCGACAAAACAGTTTAAATAAGTTAACGACAAATATCTATATAAATGTAATTCAATTATCAACTAATCGACGAATTTGTTTAAATTGATTTGTAATTCATTCATAAAAATAATTGATTTCTCGTTAAAACCAAAAACCATTGACTCAAAGGTGTGTCAGATATACGATATGTTTCGTCTCTAAAATTTTTAACTTTAAATGTGATTTATTGTACATTTATTTTGTCATTAACTGGATTTTCAATTTAATTATTGAGTATTTCTGTTAGAAATCAATTCAAATCAAAAACTTTTTCCTCAAAAATTCAATTCATTTATCAATATTTGGTTTCGTTTTCCTCATTAGATATCAATTTGTTTTTTCCGATTCTTTTAAAGAAATGTTTTTCTAAAAACATTTCAATTAATAATAAAATCAATAAAACTATTAATAATTAAAAAGTTTAAATAAGAAATATTTACATTGAATCGGAAATAGACTTTTGGTTCAAATCGTAATAATCTTTTAAAACATAATTCAAAAATAGTTTTATTTTTCGTAAACTTTGGTTCACTTGAAATGAACTTAAATTAAAAGAAATTAATTATTTATACTAATAATCGGAAGAATGTCTGGAACTACTGCCGGACTCAACATAACGTCTTCGCACATACCTATAATGCCGATCGACTTAGTCATACCTCCGCCGACCTCTCGGGTGGTTAAAGAGGGCTGGCTTTACAAGAGGGGTGAGAACGACAATACAACTAACAAAACACTGAAGAACCCATTTGTTTGTTGTATTGATTTATATTTTTGACTAAACTTTTAATTTAATTGTGACTAACAGGGGAACACATAAAGAACTGGAGGGCCAGGTATTTCATTCTGTTCGAAGACGGCTCACTAATTGGCTTTAAGAGCAAACCCGACGGTGTCTTCACTGATCCGCTCAACAACTTCACAGTCAGGGGTTGTCAGATCATGAAGACTGACCGCCCGAAGGCATTCACTTTTATCATTAGAGGCCTTCAGTGGACAACAGTTATTGAGCGTATGTTTCATGTGGACAATGATAGGGATCGGGACGAGTGGTGCGAAGCCATCACACGAGTGGCCGGTTTACTATCGGTTGAAGAGGAGGGCGACGTAGAAATGGTTGACGCGAACAGAACTCAAGACGATTACCGAAACCGATTGCATATTACGACCCGATCTTCGTCGAGAGGCCGCAAAATTGTATTGACTTTTGTTTTATATTTAATTCAAACAACAATTGGCTCTAAATTACTAATTATTTATGTTTTTATAGACTTTAGAAGATTTTGAATTCTTGAAAGTCTTAGGCAAAGGAACGTTCGGTAAAGTGATTCTGTGCCGCGAAAAGGGAACGAGTCTTCTCTACGCAATCAAAGTCTTGAAAAAAGAGACTATAATTGCAAAGGAAGAGGTGGCCCACACTCTCACCGAGAATAGGGTTCTCCGGAATACAAAACATCCCTTTCTTATTGTAATCTTTAATCTGATTTCTATTCAATACAAACGACTAATATTGAGTGAACTGTTCTAAAAGGCACTGAAGTATTCGTTCCAAACGGGTGATCGACTGTGTTTTGTGATGGAGTACGTGAACGGCGGGGAACTGTTCTTCCACTTGTCCCGCGAGAGGATATTCAGCGAAGAGCGAACCCGTTTCTATGGCGCTCAGATACTTCTGGCCCTCGAATACCTACACCAGAGGGGAGTTATATATCGCGATCTTAAGGTAAACTAATATTTCTGGTTTTTTCTGTTTTTTTTTGTATTTGCGTCAAAAACGCTGAGAACAACAAAACAATTATTTGCAATAATTTTAGTCTCCAATGACTCGTATCTAGAATTTCATTGAATTTTGTTTTTTCTGCTATTTATTGTTTTTCCTTTAGAATAGAAATTGTTTATAATGTTTGTATTTATTATTTTTTTATTCATTAGGTTATAGACTATAACTAATAGTCGATAAGTTTTTAGTGAATAACTGCAAAAACGTTTTGTTTAACGAATTGATTATTTATTTATGATTTCTATAAATAATTCATTTTATTGATTGACTTAAAGCTCGAAAACTTATTATTGGACTCTTCGGGTAATATCAAAATTGCAGACTTCGGTCTTTGTAAAGAAGACATCACTTTCGGATCGACTACTAAAACATTTTGCGGAACTCCTGAGTATTTAGCACCAGAAGTACTCGAAGACACCGATTATGGACGAGCGGTATATATACATATATTTGGATTGAATTGACTACAGATTTAATTAACTCGTCATTACTTAACTGTTGCTCCGGTAGGTCGACTGGTGGGGACTGGGAGTGGTTATGTATGAGATGATGTGCGGACGCCTTCCGTTCTATAATCGCGATCACGACATCCTCTTTGAGCTGATTCTTGTCGAAGAAGTGAAGTTCCCGAAGACACTGTCCGCCGAAGCGAAGAACCTATTGCAGGGACTCTTGATTAAAGACCCACAGAGGAGGCTGGGCGGAGGTGCTGAGGACGCCAAGGAGATTATGTATCATCCCTTCTTCAGAGGAGTTCAATGGCAGGATTTGCTCGAAAAGAAGGTTTTATTTAGTTATTAGAATTGTTTTGAATAGTTGTATAAATAACTAAAACAAATGCCGTTCCGGTGCCGCCTCATCAGGTGATGCCTCCATTCAAGCCTCAGGTGACGAGTGAGACCGACACCAGATATTTCGAACAGGAGTTCACCGGCGAATCAGTGCAATTGACTCCACCCGAGCAGACGACTCTGAACTCGATTAACGAAGAGATGGAACAGCCTTACTTCCAACAGTTCTCATATCACGGAAGCTCAACCGCTTTGGCCAAGTCTATTGATCAATGATTACAATGATCTCAATAGTCTAAGCCATAGATATTGATATTTGTTTAATAGTTGAAAATATTTTAGTTTTTGGTTTTATTTTGTTTTGTTTTTCGTGTAAATTAATTCTTGAAAATTGTGTTCAAATTGAGAAACAAAACAAAACAAAACAAACTGACCGTCACTACCAGTAAAAGACATCTCTTGGGAATCAATACCACAAACCAATTGCATTAAAGGCATTCGACTTATAATGCGTTCTCTTCTCCAGTCATGTGTTAATCACAACTCAGTTTACAATTCATTCCAATGAAAGACTAATTCTTTATTTTTTGAGCGTTTGTCTGGAAATAACGGTTTTATTATTCCATTCAAATGACGCCAACTGAAAACTCTTGTGTTTTCGATAACTGTTGATCACTTGAGTCGACAAAGAGTTTTAATTGGTTTGCGTCACATATACGGCATTATTGTCACAGTTTTTATAATAATATTTGTGCGAAGACTACAAACTTTATACAACTCACAAGAAGTGGTGGAGTCGTTCAAAATATATGTGCAATCAATGCGTCAATCATTACGTAATGTGTTTTTATACAACACCTGAATTAACATAAGAAAACAGATTAATCGAAAAATATATACATGTATATGAGAAAAACACTCGAGTTTATTTGTATAGTTTATTTGTGCCCAGATCTATTTGTATGTATTGATTCGTTTGGTAAGTCTTAAGTTATGTGTTATACACTATCAATATATTCAGACATTTATTTTTTAATTTAATATTAATAATTGGTTTGATTTTGAATGCAATTATTTATATTTATATATACACATACATTAAGGTATACTAATCTAAATATAATATATTATATTATATTATATATTATATTGGTTACACAATTTGCACCAAAAGAGTGACTTTTAATTTGGTTTATTTGTCTAACATTGGTGCGATTTAAACATTATCAATATTACAGCATGTTACAAACACATCTACAAACAATATGTCAGATATCTCACATATATTGCCTAAAATTATTTCTGTTTTTTTTCTATATCTTAGTTATTAGATAATATTATATAATATGAGATAAGTCTAAAACAAAAATATAACTTAATTTCTCGAATACTTGAAATTGTAATTTACGGCTAATTTGCTCAATAATTGTAATGAAATTTCAATTTGCAATCTCTTTATACTATTGTAAATATGTATTCTTATTATTGCAAAACCAGAATATTCTGCAATACTATTATAATTGGATTTCTATTTAGACCATTCTATGCATTACTACTTTGTTTTATCTGTTGAACACAACAAACAAAATGAAAAGTTGGGGAAAATCTGTTGATTTGCTAACAAATATCATCCAATCATTCATTTGATAATTGTCTCAAAAAGTCATTCATTAATTGAATCAGAATTTTAATGTAATTATTGGGTTTTTGATGAAAAAATAATTGAATTTTATTATTATATAATATAAGTTAAAACACAATTTAATGTATAATAATTAGTCATTTTTTCTATTATTTTTGGTTAAAACTCCCGGTGTGTCAAAAGATTGTAAAAACGTATTAAACTCTTAAACCGATTGATATCAAATGTAATGTAATGTTTGCATTCCCTTTAATATTAACTTAGAGACAAACAAACACTTTATAATCAGTTGTATTATAAATTTGTGCGTGAATTGAGATATACTCTAATAGCTATGTTTGAAACTAAATGAGTGAGTGATAGACAAAAAGGATCCAATTTTTATGACTTGTTAACCAAATTGATCGAAAACCCGGTGACTATTCGTACAAAACAAACAAAAATTTAGAGATAAATACGCTTTCGTTCGTTTTTTCTTTTTATACTGTATTGTATATTTCGGCAGCTTTTGATTCATCAGATTTTATTAATAAGAATAATAAAAATTTAATTTAAAACTATTTTTGTCTTAATTTTAATTGACTAACATGTTTACCAAAACTATATATACAGTACAGACTGCACTTTGTTTGCAATGTTTGAGAACAAAGTTCGCAATTCAGTACAAATTAATTTAATCGTTTAGTAAACTCAGATTTTGTTTTCGAAACAAGTATCTGGTAACAATTTGGCCTAAATTCAGCAGGCAAACATACGTTTTGCAGACATTAGAGATTTAAATCATATTTAGATTTTCTCTGAATTGTTAGCTAGTTTAAAATTAGAAGGTTTAATGTTAAATCTAGTCACAAAAATTTCTTTTTGTAAAATATAAAGTTGACAATTTATGTTTTTCAAATTTTATTGGCAAGGCACTTTGTGCACACGTGAATGCTGGTGAATAAATGTTTGATTATCTAGATATTTATCTTCTTTTTTTGTAGAAATGTAAAGGAAACTAAAAATCTGACGAAAATATGTTTTATTAAATAGTTTAAAAAAGAGCAACAAATTAATTGATAAACAATATTCTCAATAACTATTCTTAATTATTGCTTAATTTTTTAAAATATTTGATTGTACTCAAGGAGTGTGTGAACAACATATTCATCATTGAAAGTGTTTTTAATAAAAAGTTTTTAAAAATGCTTATCATAAGAAATTCAACAAAAATCCTTCGAAATTCTCTATTTTTAATATCGAAAAACTTTTCGAATTCATATTCAAATACTGATGGACTGTTCGATACATTTGGTCGAAAACACAATTATTTAAGAATATCTTTGACGGAAAGATGTAATCTTCGCTGTGAGTAATGAAAACAGAGGTCGCGAACTCGGGGCAGACTAATGACGAGGTACTTTAAATGAGAACATTTTGGCTTAAAACTACCTAGGATGCCAGGTAGATTTAGGCCAAAAATTACTCGTCTTTGCCTTGTCTAAGCTAACAAAATTTAAGCTAATTTAACTGAATCTAATTAGTTATATACTATTTTAACAAAAATATATAAATATTGATTAAAATTTAAAATTTTTTAGCAAATTCTTTTGCGCTTTTGAAAAGAAACTTCTAATATGGAGTTGAGGTTAAATTTTGAAAGTAATGAATTTCCGGGCGATTTCCTCTTTGCGACCTCAATCAAATCAAATCAAATTGAATTGAATATAAGAAATAATTTATTTTAAACCAAATACATAGGTCTGTATTGTATGCCAGAGGAAGGCATTTCTCTCACTAAGAAGTCTTTACTTCTCGATTCCAATGAAATAAAATTGATCTCAAATTTATTCATCAAATCTCTTGGAGTTAATAAAATTCGTTTAACGGGAGGGGAACGTAAGGCAATTCATATGAATTTTAAAATTGTTTCGAATTTTTCAATAATTTACTCAATTGTTAGCATTAATTCGTAAAGATATCATTGAAATCGTAAGCGATTTGTCAGAATTAAGACCATACGGACTCAAGACTATAGGAATTACAACAAATGGACTTACTTTGGCTAAAAAATGTACAGCACTCAAACAAGCAGGTTTGGTTTTGCTTAAAAATTTACTATTAATTACAGTTTACTTGAAAATGCTTATAATTTATGTTAATTCTGTTTAAACCGGTATATATTTAACTAGTAATGCATTTTCTACAAAATGAAAGACTAAAATACGATATTTTTAATTGAATTGAGTATTAAATTAATGAATTGATTTCAAAATAATTAAATAATGTTACACTTATTCTATATGCTTGATTTAGCTTGAGTTTAATATACCTAAAAATCCCTTGTTAATTTTTTTCAATTAAAAAGAAATTAGATACTTTTTTATTTTAAAATATGAGCTAGGGTATTCGAGTAATATAAAGCAGTTCAAACTATTCAAACTCGTAAGTAACTGTTAATCTTATCGACTTTACAAACAATTTATGAGTAACTAAGAATTGGACTAGTTCAAATTATCTAAATTTAGGATTGAATGCTATTAACATAAGTTTGGATACATTGAGAAAAGAAAAATTTGAATTAATTACCAGAAGAAAAGGCTGGAATCAAGTGATGACCTCAATTGAGAGCGCACTGAGCGCTCACTTCGAATCCGTTAAATTGAATTGTGTTCTCATTAAAGGCTTTAATGACGAAGAGATCAATGATTTTGTAGAATTGACCCGAAATACAGCACTTGATGTCCGGTTTATTGAATACATGCCTTTTGATGGAAATAAATGGAAGTCTGAAAAGTTGATGACTTTTAGCGAAATGTTAACCAAAATTCGAGACAAATATCCAGATCTGAAACAATTAGAACCAAAACTAAATGAAACCTCAAAAGCATATAAAGTCCCAAATTTTTGCGGACAAATCGGTTTCATAACATCAATGAGTGAAAACTTTTGCGGAACTTGTAATCGGATTAGAATTACAGCCGACGGTAATCTAAAGGTCAGACTAAATCAATACCGATTTTAATTTAAAAAATTATTATTTTAAATTTTTTGAATTAATTATGTAATAAATTTCAAATGTTTTCAAAGGTATGTCTGTTTGGCAAAGAAGAGGTCTCTTTGAGAGACGCCATACGAAACGGTGCGAAAGAATCGGAATTAATTGAATTGATTCGGAAAGCGCTGAACAATAAACGCAAAAAACACTCGGGTTTACAAAATATACAATTTTTAAATATATTAAAAAACTAATTCATTATTGATTAAAACTACAGGTGCTTTGAATATAGCGAAGGCTAACAACAGACCAATGATTCTGATCGGTGGGTAACAACCGATCGATTTGTTTAATAGCGACAATTCATACCATTCATGACATTTCGGGATTTAATAGCACAACAACGGCGTCACTACAGTTCCCAACCATCAGAATTCACTCATTTAGACTCAAAGTCAGGCCAACCGAAAATGGTAGACATCGGCGATAAAAAAATAACTGCCAGAACTGCTTCGGCTATGGCCAGGGTTTGGGTCGGGCCAGAGGTCTGTCGACTAATCCAATCAAATCATCTAAAGAAAGGAAACGCTTTAAGTGTCGCACAAATAGCAGGAATAATGGCCGCGAAGAACACCTCGAGTTTGATCCCTCTCTGCCATCAAATACTTTTGCAAAACGTTTCGATTGTCTCGACTGTAGACGAAAAGAATGAAGAGATTCGAATCGAAGCTATGGTTAAGACGGCGTATGGCACCGGAGTAGAGATGGAAGCTCTGACAGCCGTCTCTATAGCGGCGCTAACTATCTATGATATGTCTAAAGCCGTCAACCATTCGATTGTCATCAGAGAAATCAAATTGATATCAAAGACCGGCGGAAAACAAGACATTAATTTAGTATAATCTCAGCGTTTATTTGATTCAAGTTTTCTAATTCAAGTCATTTTCAGTTTTTAATTAATTAATTAATTATTTCAATTAATATAAACTCAAATAAAGAGTATTTCAGATGTAATTGCACTAAATTCCAACTTTTAATTAATAAAATAAATAAAAATTTTCAAAAATGTTTTCTCAGTTTTGTTCTTAAAATTTTGAACAAAATATTTAATTTCTTATCTGTTGTTCGAGTTCTTTGATTCTCTTCTTCTTCTCATTAAGAATTGCCACAAATTTAGTGAAAACTATTGAATCGTTTTCTACTTTTTTAACCGTAAAGTCGTCTAAATCTTCGATCGCTTTATCTCTCAATTGTCGAACACTTTTCATCTCTTCTTTCAGTTCTTCAATCATTTGGTCTTTGGATCGAAAAATCAGAACTAATTTTTGAAACATTTGTTCCATTAGCTCATTAGTAGACATGAGTTGGCATTTAATGTCAAAAATAGGTGTTTTGGCGATCCGTTCGTCTAATTCGTAAATACTTAACCAAATCTGTATTGAATTGTCTGAACGTATGTCGAACTCAAAGACTTTGCAATAAACGCTCGAATCTTTCGATTTGGTTTCCACTGCTTTTGATCCTATTTTCATCGCTTCCGACAATTGGTTCTCTTTTTCAGTCAACTCTTCCATCGACTCTTCGTTTGGATTCAATCGCTTGTATTCCTCGAAATCAATGATTCCTTTAAATGATTTGTCGACTGAACTGAACGTCAGTTCGTATTTAAACTCATTTTCTGAACCAATCGATTCACTCAACAGATAATAATCGTTCGATTCGTTGATTACTTTAATTTGTGTCAAATAGTTAGACATTTCGGTTGTCTTTCAATTAGTCTTAAAACGATTTCGATTTAACTTAATTTCAATCCAATTGTGAATCAAATGCAAACAAAACCAAACATTAGTCTTAGTCTTAGTTTGAGACTGAAATCAAATTTCATTAATAAAGTCGAATATATTTGAATCGATTTGTATTCAAAACATAATAAAAACATTAAATAAAAACAATAATATTTGACGTAATCTCTATTCGAACCAAAATCTAAAATAATAAACAAATTAATTGAAATTAAATTAATTTTAGTTTTAATTCATTGTTTGACTTAATTGTAAGAATCTATGGCTCACTATAAGGGCGCGGCCTCTGAAGCCGGAAGAGCTCTTCAGCTCCAGAAGAAGAGGGAGAAGGCTTTGGAAGAGTTGGAGCACAAGAAGCGGAAAATTGAAGAAGAAATGAAATTATCAAACATTGGGTCGAAGTTTGCCACACATTATGATGCTATTGAACAACAGATCAAGTCTTCAACCGTTGGTTTAGTGACTTTGGATCAGATGAAAGCAAAACAAGAAGATCTGGTCAAAGAAAGAGAGCGACAATTGGCGCTCAAGACTGAGTCAATCATTTTGAAGGAATTGGAGGAAAAGAGGGAACAGAAGGAGCGACAGAAACGACAGGTGAAGCACAACTATCACTCAATTAGATGAGTTAGCAATGACTTAATTTGTCTTTGATTTTGATCTCAGATTCAAACGCTTTCCTTCCGTTTTGATGACGAAGACGAAGAAGAAGAGGAAAAGGAAAAGGAAGTTGAAGTCGAAGACACAGAAGAGAGTAATAGAGATATCGATAATAACGACAATTACAACAAAAATATAGAGAATTTCGAAACGAATTCTAAAGACTCGACTGATTCCGAAGAAACGAATTCGGTTTGCAATGCATTCGAAATTGTTTTTAATTAATTGATTTTAAATCAAAATTTGGTTTCGATTTAGACATCGATTGCGTTGACGAAGAAAAGGAAGATAACGAAGAACCCGGACGTTGACACTAGCTTTTTGCCCGACCGGGAACGGGAAGAGGAGGAGAACCGGCTCAGAGAGCAGTTGAGACAGGAATGGGTGGAAAAACAGGAGAAATTAAAGGACGAAGACATTGAGATAACATTTAGTTATTGGGACGGATCGGGACATCGGAGGTCTGTTTTGATGAAGAAGGGGAACAGTATTTATCAGTTTCTGCAAAAGGCTTTGGATTCTCTTCGCAAAGAATTCCACGAATTAAGAGCCGTTACGGCCGACCAACTCATGTGAGGACTAAATAGTTGTTTTTGTAATAACTACTAATTATTCTGTAATTGTAATCGAAAATTGACCCAAAGGTACATCAAAGAGGACCTCATAATCCCACAGCACTACACGTTCTATGACTTCATAGTGACCAAAGCCCGGGGCAAAAGTGGACCCCTTTTTAGTTTCGATGTTCACGAAGACGTGCGACTAATCGGTGACATAACTGTCGAAAGAGACGAATCACACGCCGGGAAAGTACTGCTCAGGAGTTGGTACGAACGCAACAAACATATATTTCCGGCCAGTCGTTGGGAACCGTACGACCCGACCAAGAATTATGACAAATACACAATTAGTGATAAGACGAGCAAATAATTGCTATTTTATTGACATTTTTTTCAAATTTTAATTTAAGAAAAATTTTTAAATAAAATTTTAACACAATATCGAAACATAGATTTCGGTGCAAAACCTGTTTTTTTATGGCTTTTGGTAAATGCAAACCTCATTAAACTTCTTACAAACTCCTAGTTTCAATGCATTTATGTTTTATAAAAATAAAATTAATTTTTTGAATTAAATCTCAATTATTGTAAAGAATTTATCAGAAATTTTTGGTAAACAGAACTGATTTCAGGTTCAAATGGTTCGATTGGTTTGTATTGCGACAGCAATTCCATTGATTTGTTCGACAATTCAATTGTTCTGACATTGATTCTGAATTTGAATTTAAACTAATCCACAAATAAAATAACAAAATACTGATTAAAGGTATAAATATAAGATTTAGTAAAAAAAAACTCATTACAAAAAGTCATACAATAAATACACATAAAAACAAATAACACATTTTTAACTAAAAAATATAATATTTAGTATTCATTCAGATTTTGTTTACAACTTTGACTTTAATTCAAATAAATACTTATGAATGGATTTAAAAGTCTTACAATTCTGACGTCATATGCAATGTCTGTATTGAAACGTCACTCAGTTTTTAGACACGTTTTTAGTCCAAAGTTTCGTAGATTTAATTCATTTCAACAAAACTTTTTCAATTAAATTCAATCATTTTATTTGATTTAATTGTTTTATATTTAATTTAAACATTTTCTAAAATGTCTGCAAAAATCTTTAGAGTTGTTAAAAGTGTTCGAAAGGTTTGTTATTAAAAAATATGTTTAAAAATAAAATTAATTTTTTTTTCTCTAAGCGTTTAATACACTTTTGCGGTAATTTGAGTGAAATTCCCGAAGAATTCAAATCCGGAATAATATTTGGTTTTACTTCAATCGATGAAAACAATTTGAGTTATTGTTTGGGAACCGTTAACAACGAATCGGACATTCCTTACGGCAACACATGTTTAGGCGTTTATTCATTGGATCCGTCGGCGACTGACCAGCAATTGATTGATTTGTGTCTGAAGTTTACGAAAAACAAGAAAAGCGGAAAACTATTGGTTTTGAACACAAATAATGAAAACGATTTAATTGATTTGAAGACAAAATTCATTGATATTAAGTCGAAACAGTTCTGCGAATGTGGTTTCGAGTTGGTTGACGACAAGGAGGCCATCGATAAGACAATTATCACTCGATTGACTGCCAATATATGTCTGACAATTAAGTCTTCAAAAGACAAACAAATATTTTTGGATAATCTGATGGAATCGATAGATAAAGTGAAAGAAGAAATTAATTCATTTGATTTACAGTTAACTGATTCCAGTTTTAAGACCAATATTTCAAATAACGACAAATCATTTAATTCGATGACATTAACAGATCTTTACGGATATCTTGAAGAAGATCCGGATCTGTTCGATGGCATTGAAGTTCCGGCGAATATGAGAAAAAAAATGATTGAAAAGATGAGGAAAAAGAAGGCAAACGATAGAAGTCCTCTCGAGTTCACCACAATTACTGAAAAATGTGATAAAATCGATGTTTTATCGGAATTACAATTACCCGAAGATAATAATGAACTGAAATTGAATTTATTTGTCGACACTCTGTCACTAATTCAAGAGAATAATAACATTTCTTATTTGATTAAATTGTTTTTGACTCAAATCAAACAAAAATTGGATTTATTTGCAAAAGCAATCTTAGAATCAGTTGATTTTGATTCGAATAAGTTATTGATTCCCGAAATATACAACTATTGGCCGCAAACTGTTTGTTCGCATTTTGTTTCTGTTATATATCCGAAGAGTTTGAGTGACGAACAGCTTATAGATCGACGAAAAGAATTGCATTTAAAGTATTTAATTCCAATCGAAAGACCGATATTTCGTAAATTAAATCGATTTTTGTTAGACAACCAAAAGCCAAAAACGGGTTATTTGTCTACAGTTCACATCGGATTGAAAGACTCGGCACTTAAAAGCGGACAAATCTATTCCGTTTTCGGCGACTATACATACCATCACTACATGCAGGACAGGGTAGACGACAACGGATGGGGCTGTGCTTACAGATCACTCCAGACTATTATTTCGTGGTTTAGACATCAGTCATATATCGATAAACCGATTCCGAGCCATACAGACATACAACAAGCACTGGTAGATGTCGGCGATAAGAGCCCATCATTTGTCGGTTCGCGTCAATGGATTGGTTCCCAAGAAGTGAGTTATGTTTTGAGCCATTTATATGACATCTCTTCGAAAATAATGTTTGTCAGCTCTGGGGCTGAGTTGGCCAATAAAGGCCGTGAATTGGCTCATCATTTTACTACTAATGGAACACCGATTATGATTGGCGGAGGAGTGTTGGCCCACACTATCATAGGAATCAATTTCAATGAAGACACCGGAGAAGTTAAGTTTCTGATTCTTGATCCGCACTATACCGGTGCAGAAGACTTGGTTACCATTCAAAAGAAAGTGAGATATTTACTCAATAGTTCTTTTTTTATCAATAAAAACCTTTAGACTATAAATAGTTGTAAACAAAAACTAAACATTGGTTATAGGGCTGGTGTGGATGGAAGGCCTCAACGTTTTGGGATAAGAATTCATTCTATAATCTATGTCTACCACAAAGAGCCGAAACTTTCTGATCAGTTAATAATCCTTTTTTCTCTTTATTAATCGAATTTATTTTTAAAAATAAAATTATTTTATAAGAAATAAACTTGCATATTTCTCAACTTCTCCAATTTATATCTTAGAAATAGATAATAGGAATATATTAATAATTTATTAAAAATTTTAATCAATAATGTGCACAAGCTTAACTGTTTCAGGTACAGTATAAGTTTAACTGACAAGCAGTGTCATACAAAGCCGGCCTTTTATTGCCAAAATATTTTGTTGACAATAAGTACTCCAAATATAGATCATATTTAAATACGAAAATTTTTATTAAGAAAATAAAATATATTTTTTCAAACTGTAAATAATAAATTATCAATATTTTAAGATTACTAACAACCGTAAGTATTATACAGTATTATCAGTATTAACGCAATGATACTGTCGATATGGCATAGCTGCTCCGTTTTCTAATGATGATTATTGTACAAGTGTTTTGATGAGAAAGTTTTTTAATATTTTTATTTGGTTGTTTTCGCATAATCAATGCTCTAATTTATAATAAAATTTATTCTCAGCACAAAATTCGGCTGAATTGAAAGCAATTATTTTTTAATTATGAATATTTTTTATCGCTATGTTAGTTTCGACAGATTTGTTTAAATAAAATTTAAGTTTTGAATAATGTTTGTGAATAAGTAGACATCGATTAAATAAAATATTTGGGTCTCTTATTGGCCGCTAAAAACTTTATTCATCTTATTATGCTTTGGCAGAAAATGTTGCCGTTTTTTGTAATTATATATTAATATTAATCTGTCGACTTTTGTGGCCAATTGTTATAAAACAGAAAACTTTGAACATGTTTGTAGCTTGAACAAATAATTATAGTTTTATATTAATTATTTTTTATTTTATAATTAGAGTGTTGAACTTTATATATTAAAATCTTTCTTGTATGTTTAAAAAAGTAGAGTTTGTGCGAATAGCAAAATATGCTTGCCGAGCTTAAAGCCCAGACTGGTTTAGCTAAGAGACCAGACTAGACTGAAATAAATATTTATGAGCCGATGCGCAACAATTCTTTAGATAAATTCAGATAACATTAATGAGTTGTCTGATTGAATGTAAGACTTCACATAAAACTGAAATAAATAGAACTTATCGTTAAGTTGAGATAATTTCGGGGAATTAATATCGAATTGAAACTATATTTAGAAATAATTAAAAGTAATATAACGACTATTTGTAAAAACAAATTTGAGACTTGCTTGTTTGTTAATAGAGTTGAATTCGAGACACTGTGCGATGAAAATTAATTTAGACAACATTTTTCAAATTATAACTTAAAGCAGATTCAGGGACAGCATTGCTGTTCAAATATTCTTATCTATTCTATCTAATAGTAAAGAATTTATCTAAAAATTCATTCCATTCCTGATGTTTAAGAGCTTTTCAACCAATCGCTAACCACTTATCGAACCTTTTATTACCTGTTCGTCAGTTAAGTGTTTCTACGAATCATCAAATATATGAAAATTTGTTTGAATTTGTCGAGTTGTGAAACGATATGGATTACAAACAGCGAAATACAGTTGAGATTTAGTGTAATTATTGAGTTTTGAGACAAAAGGAAGGAAATTACTTATTCAATGATATGGACAATGAATTAGCTCAAGCATCAAATGATCTTGATAGCTTTGAAACTGAAAGGTAATCGAAATCTGTTGATTATAATTTATACGTTATAAAATAAAAACACTAATCATCTCTACCTATTAATAAATGCATTTAATTAGATATAGATTAAAGTTAAGCTAATTTTCTGAAAAACTTTAAGAGTTAGAGAAGGCCAAGAGAGGGCATATTGTATTTATTGTGCTATTCCTCATCTTACTGAGGCATATTATTTTTGGTGCCCACGGCATATCAAACAATAATAATATTTTTTAAAAACATTTTCTTATAAAATAAATATTTTTTTGTATTATGTCCGCCACTGGGTGCGTTTAGGGGGTTTTTTGTTTGAAATTTTAAACTCTTTATATTATTATATATAAAAAATAATTTATTTGAATAAAACTTGAATTTTAGACTCAAATTTTAGTTAATTTTAAATTACAGTATATTTTCAAAAATTAAAATATTTATAATTTATAAATTTATTCAGTAAAATTACAGTTTTTATTATTAGAATATAAACTGTAATTTTATAAACAAAATTTATAAATTATATATATTTGTCATATCTTCATTAAGCTGTAATAGAAAACAAACTAAAAATTGTGTTTAAAATTCAAATGTTTTAAATATTTGATTTAATTTTTCTTAAAATAAAAGTTAAAAAATAATTAAACAAAAACCCCCTTAAACGCCCCCAGTGGCGGCTAAATTACAAATAACTATTATGTATATTATGAAATGTTTTTAAAAATAATAATTATTTTTCAATTTGCCGTGGGCACCAAAAATAAAATCATTGTTAGTAAGAATAAAATTTTAATCTGGATTCTATCTTTTTTCTACTTATCGGGTTTTATTATGTAAGATTTTCTGCCATTTTAACTTTTATAATAAGTTATCGTAAATTAAACAAGTAAATAAAAGCAATATAGACAAATAACTAACTTGTAAGTTACAAACAAGTTTATTCATTAGAAATAGCTGTTTTTAAACTTCTAATTAAACTTTAATTTTTAAATATAGTTTTAAACAGACATTTATGAATAGTTATTTTAGAAAACTAAAACATGTGTAAAAAATTTATTCTCATTTATTCAAACTAAGAAAGTTTTTATTCATAGTTGTCTTTTTTAAAAATTAAACTTGGCCATGTCTAGTTTTCATAAAGTTATTTAATAATTTGTTTTCAAACATTGTTTTTGTGGGGATAACATAAAAGCAAATATTAAATAAAAAGAACATTAGATTCGCTTGATTTGCATCTCAATTGTCTAATTGGATGCGAACTCTTGTGCCAACATTTGATATCATTTACAGCAAAGTCATCACAATTTGAAATACTGTTAATGAACTAAATTCAATGTTTTCACTCAACATAATCGAAACATATAACATAACAAAGGGTTTACTAATTTATATATACAGAGTATATGGTAAGTATGCCAATGGGCAGAATGCCATTCCCAACGTGAGTCCCAGTGCCATCCCATTCCCATCTCATGCGCGCATATTCACAGCTAAGTTCATAGTTCCCAATGTTTTGGTTGATATGAATGATGAGGAGAGAGAGAGAGAGAGAGAACGCGTAAAAATGACGATTCATTAGATTGAAGTGTGACTGTAGTAAGAGTTAAACAGATTTAAAGTTGTTTTATATGATTAAAACAATAGTCTAATGAATAAATGGCGGCATCGGTCGCCTTCAAAGACGCTCCCAGTTCTGCCAGTTCTGATGGGTATCAATGACTCAATTTTGTTGATTTAGTTTTGAACAATCGATTCAATGCTCTCTTTAAGAACTTTATTCATTGCATTGATTGCACGCTTTGCTCATTAATTGACAATTTCATTGATCTATTTAGTGGAAGCAGTGATGACCTGTGCTATGAAGTCGGAACTGTCTTCGATAAAGATTTAGTCAATGAGAGCCCAGAGTCGCCACAATCGCCGGTCTCTCCCCGACGGCAGAAGCGCGAGAGAACTCTTTCACTTTCAAAGTCGGCCAAATCGGTGACAAAAACAGATACAGTATTGAGAACAAGACAACGAACTATTTACACGTCTGGCCGACCGCCTTGGTATGACACTCACGGCCAGTCCATCGAGTCTTTTGTTATCGGTTTGTCTTTTGCTTATATTTATAAACACTATAACACTATAAACATATTGTTTAGGAATATGTGGCGGAAGTGCTTCGGGAAAGACTACAGTTGCCCGAAAAATAATAGAGGCTCTGGATGTGCCCTGGGTCACCTTGCTCAGTCTCGACAGCTTCTATAAAGTTTGACAAAATTATACTAAGTTTTGATTTACCGTTAGTTATAAATATGTCTATTGTTTGGAATAAAGGTTTTGAATGAAGAACAGCATAAACTGGCGCATAATAACGAGTACAATTTTGACCACCCTGATGGTTTTGATTTTGATTTGTTTATCGAGACATTGCGTAAACTAAAAGAAGGTAAAAGAGTTGAAGTCCCGATCTATAACTTTGTGACACATTCTCGAGAAAAAACAACTGTAAGTAGTCTTCAATTAGATTTGAATAGAGTTTACGAATAGATTCTTAAAACTCTATTCTAAACGCAATACCATATCGACTGCCATACTCACTGCCATACATACCATACCATACCATACATACTGTGTGTATAGAAAACTATGTACGGTGCTAATGTGATTATTTGCGATGGAATACTGATTTTTGCCAATAAAAAGTTGGTCGATATGATGGACATGAAGGTGTTCATCGACACTGACTCAGACATTCGATTGGCCAGACGTTTGAGACGAGATATAACCGAAAGAGGCAGAGATCTGGAGGGAGTAATCAAACAGTACAACCAATTTGTGAAACCAATGTTCGACTTCTATATCCTGCCCTCTATGATTCACGCGGACCTAATCGTGCCGCGCGGGGGTGAGAACCAGGTGGCCATTGACTTAATTGTACAGCACGTCCACAAACAACTGCAGTCGAAGGGACTTAAACTTCGGTTAGAATTGATTTAATGAATTGATGTATTGAATGATGTAATGATACAGTACTCTCAAAAAGTTTTTCACTCTTGATAAAAATCGGGTCTACTTTAATTTAAAACTAAACTATGAATAATATTATTTTTTAATTATAATTAAATTCAATTTATGTTTAATTAAGTTTAATTTATGAAAAAAAATATATAAATTTAAAAATTGACAAAAAATGGAATGACTTTTGGAAGGACTAGTTTTCGGTTATTTTATAGCAATTTGTAAATCATTTAATAAATTATTTAAACAATTAGTCGGCCCTCCCTTTGCATCAATAATCGCTTGTAGTCTTCGGGGAACAGAATTGACTAAATTTTGACAAAACTCTCGAGACATTTGATATTTAGCCCTCTATTGATATTCTGTTAAATATTAAGAAAACATATAGTTTTTGCTAAAATTGAAAAACTTTTTGAGACTACTGTAAAACTTTTGATTTATTTGTTTTGTTAATTTAAACCACATTTGAATTTAATTTTAATGATTATTATTTTAGTTAACATTTGTTTTAATCGATTAATTGTTTTATTTGTTTATAAAATACATAAATTATTTCTTTTCTGTTAATTAACGTCGAGTTAAATGTTTTTTGACTTTAAATTAGAAATATTTTTAGCGATTATTTAATTTGTATTTATATTTTGGTTGAAATATATAATAATAAATGTTTGAATTTTTTAATTAGAAATTGTCTAAATATATGATAAAATGTACTTGTAATGTTTTTTTAGTCAATATTTGTTTATTTCTTTTATCATGTCATAATTTTATCATGATGTTAATATTTATAAATTAATTCAAACATTGATTATATGAAAAAAAAGTACACTTTTTAACTGAAAATTTAAATACTTTCGATTAGATAGAGATAAAGTGAAGAGATTTACTAAAAACTTGAAATTTGATGGTCTTTACTGTGTTTACAAGCGATGAGACTTTGATATGGCATTAGTTCGGATGTATCGCCAGTTTTATTACTTTAATTATAAATTGAATTTACATTTAATTTGATGTTTAATACGAATCGAGTCTTAGTATTGACGACATTGACTCGATTTGTGGTTGAAATTAGTTTCGACTAAACATCAAATCTTGTACTTTAATTTCAACATTTATATTAATGTTTATAATGTTTGTGCAGTATCAATTTTGTTTGCAAACAATTACTGACAAGCGCTTTTGCCGCAAATAGCATGCTGATAAAAAATGTTGCCATTTATATAAATAATGATTTGTTTGTTTGCTTTATGTTATCAATTGTTATATTACTATAAGTTTGGTTCTTTTTAAATGCATTAAGTTGGTCTTGCTTAAAATTTCGTATTTTAATCCAACTGACAAAGTTAGTTGACAAATATCAACTTGGTGTCTCGGTTGTCATCGTATATTTTTTTCGTCTCTCGTTCCCCTTACGCACCGAATGATTAAGTTATAACTAATTAAAGCGTTTAAAGAAAGCGATTAAATCAGAGCCAACCAGTAGAACAAAAATACATCGAAAGCCGACATTTTGCCGACAGTTAGCGCCTGGTGTTTAACTGAAAACGACCCCCTATTGGTTGCTTGCTTGCTAAGTTTGTTTAAATTGTGGTTTTGCTAATGTTTTATTTGACAGCAACAATTCGACCATTTTGCCTTGCTCATTCCCCTTCAGATTTAGACTCACAATTGACATTTTACATATATTTTCACCCCTCTCCCTTCCCGTTCACTGCCCATCTAGCTCTGCTCTAAACTAAATAATTTTACTAATATTAATCATAATATAATTATTAAATAATTATTAATATTTTTTTTTTGACATTTTAGCGAAAATTTTCTGGTTTTTAAAATAATAAATTAAATGCAATTTATTTGTAATGAAATGTGAAGTAAATGAAAAATAATAAAATAAAAGAAAATTTTATTTAAATAACGTTTTTATGGTTTATGAGAATTAATCGATTAATTCTGGAGCTGAAAGTTGAAAAAACTAATATTTCTTTTTTTATATTATTTTTTGTTTTTCATTATGTTTTTTTATTATGCGTTAATTGTATATAATTTTTATTTGTAAGTAATTGAGTGACTCTTCTATAGTCGACTTTCCCTGTATTTTCAGCTCCAAATGGGTTGACATTCTCTCTCGACTCACGAGTTTGTCATTACATAACCGACTGTTTTGTCATTAATTAGTTGTTTTTCTCAAATATCAATGAACTCTCAAAACGATATTTATTTTAATTTTTATTTTTTGATAATAATTTATGACTTATTTTATTGATTAACTCCTTTTCTAATGCATTCCTTTTGCATAATTCATATGAAATTTTAAAAATTTAATTTATAAATGAATTGCAATTTTTTTAGTACTTTAATTATTATTACTAAGTTCTCAAATCTAATCATTTGTTTAATGAGTTTTTTCTTCTCTTTTTTCAGATTAAATTAAATTGTGTTTTAATTAGATTTGGGTTTTTATTTGCTTTGATTTTATAGCTTTTGTTGAATTGAAGTATAAGTTTAATGAATAGTTTAATGATTAGACGATTCGATCGAAGTTTTACATAATTTAGTTGCACTACTCGTCTATTGATTTGTTTAGTGTCTGAGAGTAACAATCTATTGATTTTTCGATTTATTTTATTATATAATATGTTTTTTTTTTCGGATTTCTCGCAAAACTCGAAATTCAAAACTTATTAAATTGTTTATTATTTCCCCTTTTTTGTGGGTTTTATGTAATATTAAATTTATGCTTAAAATATAAATTGCATTAAATTTGTTTTTAAATTAAACTATTTAATGATATGATCGAAAATATGAAAACTATTTTTTTATTATTATATATATTTTCCAATTTAAATGAATAATATTTTTCGAACCAACAGATTATTTATTAATATTAATTGAATTGATTAATTGAATAAAAATCCTAATTTATGACTAAGAGTTTAAGCATTTTCTAATTGATTTAGTTGTTTATCTAAATTAGATTTTCTAATCTATTTTACAGATCAATTGATTCAAATTTTGTTCTTCGTTTTCTCAGAGGATTTATTCAATGTTTTTGTATAAATATTTTGAGACTAAATATAATTTCAAACTGATTTGATTCGTGTTTTCAGTCAATCAGTTCTGTTTTGTTTTTAATTTTGTCTTTTTTTCTGTTAAGTCCTTTCATTGAACTCCGATAGACAAGTGATTGGTTTGAATATAAGATTTATTTGAAATTTCATTAATTATTGAACGCAAAACTGAATTTAATTTCTGGTGCGATAAGTCTGAATAAGTTTAGCTGTTTTTTCCTCAAACTTTTTATTGCTTTTTCCGAACATTTATTTATAAATTTCGAAATAAAGTTAAGATCGAAAACGTATTGCATTTGTATTTGAAGATTTCACAAAACTTTAAGTGTATTTATAATTATATTTATTGATATTGAGCTGCAATTGAAGCCTCAATACTGGATCTGAACACTAACTGCGCTGTAGTCTCAGTCCTCAATCGCCTTTTCCCAGAATTTATCAGTTTGTGTATCAGTTTTGAGAATTACTGTTTAAGAATCGGTTTTAAAATAATTTTCATTAGAAATAATTGCTTTCAAACCAAATCTCGTTTACTCTTACGAATGGCCTTTCGTTTCGAACCGAACCGAACCGAACGCCAAATGCAATAATTGTCGACCGAATCAATGCTTTCGATGATTTGTGTTATGTCTTATGTCTTAAACGCTTTGCTTTTAACTATAATTAATAAATTGATTGATTATGCGATAAGTTTTTAGGTTTTTATTTACATTCAAATTGAATTTTTATTAAAAAACAAATAAAATTTTTTACTTTCATTTCGTTTATTTACGACCATTTATTAGATGTAAAACAATTTAAAAGAATATATATTTTAATGTATGGAATGTTTTTTCAATGTTTTATTGAGATTAGAATATTTTTATGTATAATATTGGCTAATAATTGGCTTTTTGTATTGAATTGAATTATTCAAAACACACACACATTCTGTCTGTCTGTGTATCTGAAAAATGATTCATTGCTAATGAAATCAATATATATTTGTCGAACACATAGTTATTGAGCATATCCTTGAAAATGAGATTCACTTTTTCGTCCTCTTTTTCTGCGGGGAGTCTCACAAATCTCTTATCTATTTTTCAATCTCTTAGACATATTTTATTCGTTTAAATCTAATTTTCATTATTTCTTCGAAACAAAAACCGACTTTGAATTTATCAATGCTTTCAAAAGCTCTTTCGATATTAACTTTTAGTTCATAATAGCTTTTACTCAATATTTTGATTGTAATTAGAATTTGTTCTTCAATTCAGTTATTATTTGCTTAAGTTTGGGTTAATATTTAAGAATGCAATCAACAGGTGTTGGCCGAGAGATATGTTTTGTTGTAAACGTTTATACCTGAGAGGAGCTCTACTGCACTGTTTGGCACAATTACTGATTTACCGATTGATGGTTTGGTTTAGTGCCGATCTTTTTCTCTCTTCACTCCCTCTCTCCCCTCTCCCTATTCTCTCTCTCCTGCTCTCTCTCACTCCATGTCCTGTTTGTGTTGGCCTCACAATTATAATGGCTTTTAGAAAAAGTTTTATTCTTGTAATTAACGTATTTTAAAGCTTTCTTGCCTTCAATTGGTAGTGTTTGCGCTGTATTTCTATCGAAAGTCAATAATTGAGTGAACCCTATGAGGGATTGGTTTGGTTTGGACAGGGAATCAAAATTTATTACTTCTTCTTTAAAACACAAAACTATCATTTTTTCTGAAGAATACGACCTTCGACTACAATGGCGGCCAATGAGTTGCCAAATGACTGCTCTCTTCCAACTGATTACCGATTGCACCGAAAGTCAAATCTATTTAGTATTTCGAGACGTTGTTTGAAACCCAATTCAATAGTAATGACATTCGTATAACACAATTGTCTAATAATTATTATAATATGAGTTGAATAGTGTAAGTAATGATCGCTTAAATACTACCAAAGCGTTTGAAGTATTTTTGAGAAACAATTTTTCTCTTATTTTTTTCTCAGACTATTTCGAATATGAATTTATGTTATTTTTTGGATACCATTAACTCATAGCTAAAAGCGATTCTCGACTTAACTCTGATTTTTTGTTCGAAGTTTAGTTGGTTTTCAGAGTTAAGTTGATTTTCGAGTCACTTCTCCAGAACTCGTATGACTTGATTCAGTCGTTTTCGGTTTAATACGATTTCATTTGGTTGTAGTTTTCGTTTCTTTTATATTCAAAACCAGTTTATAATTCGTTTTCTATTTTACAAAAATAGCGAAAGTGAGAGTAAAATATGTTTTTTATTTAGTTTTTATATTTCGTTTTCTTTGCCTTTTAGCTAAAAGTAATCTTTTGCTTAATTTTGTTGCTATTTATCTGACTATTATCGCTATAACGACTGATAATTAATTCTTCGTTTTCTCATCAATTTTCCGATCTATCGTTCAAAAGGAAAACTTCGAATAAAAGTTTATAATTAATTGAAATTTAAATTTATTTACTTTTTCGCCAATTCCTATCACTGATATAGTGAGACCCAGACCTACATTTATTTTATACACTTTTATCTGATGCCTACTTTAGGGCATTTATAATATTCTGGTCCCTAATCACAGGCTATTCATACGTCTCATCCATTTTTATATCAAAATTTTTTTCATTTTTTTCTTCTGCTCTTTGATTGCATTGACTCACGGAATGATTGTGCGATTGAATACTAAGTATTAAGTTTTGCATTTGATTTGTCAGAACTGAACAGTTTTTGCATCGAATCGACTGATGAGATGTCCCGAAGCTATTGCTTTAGAGGCTATTCTATTATCGGTTTCTGTTTCTGTTTCGAACAAAATAGACGGATCAGACAAATCCAAACTCGCATTAGTTGCTTGTTTGGGATGGGATGGCATTGCATGAGATGGGATCCGATCCGATCAGAGCAGAGTTGCACAGAGTAGAGGCACACAAGCTAACCTACCCGACCCTTCAGTCCTTGATTTGACAACAGATGTACGCCATGTGTGTCCCTAATGAATGTATGATTGTATTGCATTGGAAACATAACTTACCATTTGATTGATTTACTCGAATGGACTCTCGAATACCTAACCCAACGACTAATAATAAGAGAGTAGAGAATAGAGAAAATAGTAGACATTCGACATCCGAACTGACATTTCATTTGAGGCCTCCATTTCCACTGATTTTCGATTTGGCACAACGTGTGTGTCGGCTAACAAACACCGAATCATAACCAAAGCTCTAGTCATTAATTGTATTCTTCTCTTCTCTTTCTCTTCTCTTTACTTATCATTATTATTAACAATAAAAGTATTATTATTTTTCACATTTCTCTCAAACAATATAATTATTTATTTTACCATTTTTTCTCTCTAATGGCTTTACTGATAAAATTGACACTTTATTCGAGCTTTAATATCGAGTCATTAAAATTGTTTTGATGTCAAAACCGTTTTTAAATAATAAATATGAATGAATATACTGTTTCCGTTGATTGCATCGAAAGTTTTCTGTTTTGCATAAAAATTGTTCTCAAATTATATATTCGATAATTGAGTCGAAATTCGAAATAACATTTTTTCCATACAATTAATTTTTAGCAATCAATAAATTGTCTGCAGTTTTGACTCATATTTTTTCGGATTTATTTGGACGGCATTAACCAAAACGCGAACACATTTTCAGTGTATAATTACTAAGACTTTAGCAGAACATTAGTCAAAAAGTATTTCTCTTCTTCTCCTCCTCTTATGTCTTATCTCTAATATCTTTTTTCAATTTTAATTGGTTTTACAACTGGTGCTCAAAATGTTGTTTTCTTGAACTCTCTCTCCAGAACTGGATAACACTTGATATCTGTATTCAGATTCCAAGTATTTACGGGCTCTGGCATTGCATTTCATGCCTCCAAACGACTGTCCACTCTATTGGAACTCATTTTTTCTCGAATATTATGACCGAATCTCCGGCCGAATAATATGAATAGAAGTCGTTGTTGTGTTTGTCGTTAACTTAGTTTACGAAGGGATGGTATGTATGGCTCGTGTAAATTGAGAACTACCTCGCCTTTGCCTGTCTGTGCTTATGCTTAAGCTTATGTATATGCCTGGCCTGCCTGCACACACTCACACATACATACATACAGTATACTGTACTGTACATACATTTGATTTGGACAACACTTCTTCTGCTTCTGACTACCATTTAATGGTAAACAAAGTGAGAGAATATAAAAGTTAAGATTTTGTTAAAATATTTCTCTTCGACTCTCTTTTACTTCTGTTTAAAATGTTTTTTGTTTATTATTTGTTGAACTGAAAATCTTTTGCCAAATATTATTGTGTTTATGTGTTTTGGTTGCCTAAAGGGGGTATTCGAGATGACGACCCCATTCCTCACCACCCCATGAACTGACCCTTCACTCTGACCTCAGTTTGCAAATACATAAACACCGATCCATCCATCAGTAGATCTTTTATTTCCGTTAGTCGTCGTCTTTAAGCCAAGAATTTCTGTTTAAACGTCTCATTAGAAGATATTTTTGCATCTTTTCGGTCGAACCAATTGGTGTCTGTAGTGTCTGTAATGTCTGCTCTGACACCACATTCTCTTAGCTCTTCATTCGGTTCTCACTGTTTGTTTGTCGAATGTTTTTTCAGCTCTAGCTGTCTCTGACTCTATCTGACTCTCTCTGTCTCTCTGCCTGTCTTTCTATAGTTTATGACTTAACAAGTGTTTAAAACTAAATAAATTTATTTTTGTTCAAATGAACGAAATTCGAACCGTTTTTGCCTTTAATTTGTTTTTTGTTTTGTTTTTTGATGCCTTTATATTGAAGACGAGACGCAAAAACAAATGTTTAGCCCCAGAGGTCGTATAAACTGTTTGATGAGATGCTGGGGTCAACGATAACTCGTATATATTAACTCAAAAATACATAAACAAATTCGGCTTTAATTGACTCTTGACTTGAATTTATAATTATATAATTAAATGATTAAAACATTTAGTTTTTGTTCGTTTGTCTTCTCGAATGTCTTTAACCTTTCGATTGGATCGCGTGATCAACAGATTTATTATTTGGAAAAAATACTTAAAATATTAATATGAACTGCAATTCGCATACAATAAGTTACGAATAGCTTAAACCCTTTTGGCTCAACCTTAAGATAATTGGCCACCACCTGTCAGCCCGGGTCCGGATATGCTATTATTGTTAAACTCGAATCCACTGTCAATGCAATAAATATTTTTTAAACATTTATTAATTCGCTCAGACATTGATATTCTCGAAAATCGTTTCTGACTTCTCCTAAGCTCTGGTAGTCTATCGAATGATAGGGTTATTGAATCGAAAAGGATATATAAAAAGTGCGTTTCGCTGTGTTTTAATGATATCCTCTTTTCTAAACACTTGTGTGAATAATAATTAATGTCTTCTCTTAAAAATCATTTCCAAACAGAGTTTAAGAGAATATACACTTAAATCAAAAGTTTTATCACTTTTCAAACACTTGCTCTTTGATTAGAAACAGTATTGATTTGCTTGTTTGTTTTAGTTTCGAATTTTTGATTTATCTTTATTTTACTCTTTTTTATATTCTCTATCAATAATAAAATAATAAAATATTTAACTTTTTTTTTGTTGCTTAAGAAACAGAACCTATTATTAGAAAATTTTGTCATATTTATGAGGCATTTGTTTTTTAGAGTTTGATTAGAGTTTTAGTTTTTTTTTCTGATTAAGTTTTATTGAAAAACAAAATCTAAGCATTAATTCAAGTGATAAAACGAATTGCATTTCCGAACTTTTATATAATCGTTAATTGTGTGGGTTTTCAGTATTAGAATCACGACTTTTGCTCTTTCGTATCACTACCAGAATCTCGGGAAGAGTTCACTGTAATTGAAATTAAGTTTTGCTTTTCTATTATTTTTTTCTCCAATTGTTTATTATATAATTTAAAGTAATTTTTATTTTTTAATTTTAATTAAATCCATTCAATCAAGTTTGATTGATTTGTTTCATTTGGAAACAACAAAAATCGTACGAAGTTTTCGTTTTTTGTTTTGTTTTTGTTTTGAATAATTTTATGTACAAAACAACGAAAACATTTAAAAATAAAAAGTTTTTTGAATTTATCTCTTTTTTTTCTAAAAGAGATTAATTTAATTTTCTATTGAAATCGTTTATTTCAAATATCACTCAAAACAGGTTTTGTTTATTTATTTATTTATTTTTAAAATAGGAATAAAAGTCATTTTTCTCGATCCAAGTCATGAGTTTTTAGGCAATAATTTATTACAATTTTAATATAATTGACTTATAATTAAAAATTTGATTCAATTCTCTAATTTTCTTATCTATGATCTGCTTTTGATTTTAAAAATAAAAAGTTGCCTTGCTAAGAAATAGTATTTCTGGCTGCTAAACAACAATTAATTACATGTGATCTTCAGTTTTGGGAAGATTTTTACAACTATTTGAATGCAGTGTTTATGCAATTATATTCAGTATATACTGTACATATGTGTATATGTGTATATACTGTATATCGCGCATACATTAAATATATATTTATATATGTTTTTAGTGTTTATAAAATTGTCTTTAATTAATGATTTTGTGTTTAAGTCTTTCGGATTTTTGGTGTTTAGGATTTCTTGAGCAGTAATTCTATGATATTGTAAGTCATGCTTATATACCCAACTTCAAGGGCGTGGGAATTATTCGCTCAAAATATCAAATTTAATGAAAGTTTTAGTCTTTTCGAAGTGAGAAGAAGCGAAATGAAAAAATAATTTCCATGTCTTTCAATGGCTTTTCGCTAATTCGCTTACGTTCTCTCAATCCGAGTCTCGTTTCTCTGATTGTCTTAATTTAAATTTATATTACATTAAATAGAAATTATTAAAAAAGATTTGTATCAATAGTTTATGTGAGAATCGCCTCCAGTGAAGGTTGAGTCGAATATGTCTTTCCGTTCGACAAATCTTAGACTTTATTTTAAATTTCAAATTAAATCATTTGATTGCATGAAATTTTTCCAAACTATTTATTATTATTATTACAATTATTTTTTTCATATGTTTACTGGCGTTTCGGTTCTGTAGACACCGCTCCTCTCCTCTCCCTCTCCCAACTCGTATACTCTATCTGTTCGGTTCGGTTCTGTCTGTTCTGTTCGGTTCTCTTCGTCTGTTCCCTCTCTTCTCACTCACTGTTATTGTTCGAAAATAAATAAATAGATAATATATAGCGAATCAAAAATATTTGCCTCAAATGTTCGCTCAAAATGTTGTTATTATTGCGAAAAACACAATAAAGTTTTGTAGTCTTTTTCAAAACTAATTTTCCTATTTTCGTCTATTTTTTCAGTCTATTTATAGAACTGTTGGACTAATACTAAATACAATATATCTGTTCGTAAACTATGTTTCGGATCTTCAAAAGAGATGTCGATAAGAGTTTGTAGGTATGTATGTATGTATGCACTCGACTCTACAGTAATACTGCAGTTTAATGCAACACTAAATTACACTCAAATATTGTGTTTCGAACATTCGTTTGGCTTTCGATTGGATTTTGGATTTGGTTCTGTTGTCACAATTAGAAGACTAGGGAGCACAGGGAGCACAGGCAAGGGAGAGAGCGAGAGAGGGGGAGGGAGGGAGAGCGAGAGAGCAGCCGATCTAAACTATTAGACTAATGACTTAGTCCTACTTTCGACTAACGATTTCTCCTTGAACTGACTGAACAAACCTAAATGTGTGATACCATCCCATCCCTCTCCGACTGCCGACAATCCCCAGCAGAAACACTCGTTAGACTCAACAATATTTTTATTGCTCAACATTTATGGCTTTTTATAATTACTCGAATATATCTTCAATTATGAAAATTGGAATATTTTGGTAAACTTTGAGCAATGGGTAGATTTCAATTGAATTGTATAGTTGTTATGATTAGATTTATCGGTGTTTAGGTTTTTAGCGATTACTTAGTTGTGTTTTTGGGCCAAAAATTCAATTATATTTGTGTGTATGTGTGTGTATCCCAAAAGGATTCGCACATATAGTCGGAGTATTCGCTTTTCAGTACCATTCGAAGCGCACTTCCTTTTTCTCAGACACACCTATTTGTGCAAAAAGGCCCAAAAATTTTGTCTACTTTTTGCACAAATTTTTTCTTCTTCTACTGTTCAGTATGTCTTGTATTTAGGGCTCGAGAGAGAGAGAGAGAAAACTGTTATTATGTCTACTTCGGCAAAAACTTTGTGTTGTTTTTCCATTCATTTCATTGAAATTCGATTTTTGCAAATTCTCAATACAATATGATTTTCGCTCTTTTCTTCCCTCTCTTTCTCTCTCCCTCCTATTTTCTCCCTTCTCTCTCTCTCTCTCGCTCTCCCTCCCTCCTGCTCTCTTTTGCTCTCTCTCTCCCCCTCCCTCTCCCTCTCTCTCTCTCACAATTTTTTAGTGAATTATTTTTCATTACTTACGTACTTTAAATATATATATATATATATATATATACTGTATATATATTGAAAAAATTAGCTGTTTTTAGGTATTGAACACAACTTTCTCTTTGCTTTCTATTGTATTATTGTATAACTCAATGACTAGTTTTATATTTATGTGAATTGATATCTTCGTCCGTTCCATAAGTTTGAAATTTTGTTTTTTTTTCATTTTCGCTCTACTTTTGCGATTCAATTCTTTATGAATTTTTCGATTAAACAACTTTTTCTTTGAACACACATTTGGCGTCAGTCGAGACTCACGACTCGATTTCTCTTCAATTTAATCAAAGGCTAAATAATTCTTATTTTTTGATATAATGATTGAAATCATATGTTCTCCGAATTCTAGCGAATAGAATCATATTTTTCTTTCAAAATTGATTTATTTTCCGATCAAATGGGTTCACATTCTTGGACTCATAGGTAATACCGAATATAATCGCAATTTCAAAGTGAATTCATAAGTGAAAAACATTTCTGAATTTTTACTATTTCTCCTATTGTTAAACACATTTTTTCGAGTGATTTATCTCTTGTTTGACTTAATTACTCAATTGATCTGATTATGAGTAACAATATGTTTTGATTATCATTTTTGACTTAATTAAACTTCACTTTATGCTGTATTTCATATAATGTTCTTCTATTGCTTAACAATGTATTAAATGCTAAACAAAAAGGAAAACTCGTATTCATGAAAACGAATGCTTTCTATAAAATAAATATTTTTAAGGACATTGAATCTGAGGATCGCCTCTCAGTTGGCTATAGTTAGGCTTAGAGAGAGGGGAGAGAAGTATTTAATCGAAAGGATATTACGTAAGAGATCGGCGAACGGAAGAGCTCGAGGAAAGAAATATTTTCTCTTTTTTTTTCTCTCTCTCTCTCTCTCTGTTTTAGTGTTTGATTTTCGTTGAGTTGAGAAACAAATCTGTTTTGAAGGACTGAAGTCCTGAGCGTAGGTCACCTTCACTGCTAAGAACAATAATAATGATGTTCTTTAAACACTGTTCTGATTATCGATTTCCTGCGTTAATGGCTTTCGAGTATTAACATTGAATTCGAAATAAAGACTCTCTTCTCTTCTCTCCATATATTTAAAAATATATTTCACTTAATTGTTATGTGTTTTTCGATTCAATCCATTCACTCATTTAAGTAATTATTCATTTGGTTTAATAACTACAGCTATTAGTTATGAAGTATTACTATTTATTTAATTTGACTGTCGATGAATTTTCTCATTTCCTTTGATAGGGCGCTGTAGTAGAGCTGTAATAGCGTTGTAGTAGCAATAGTAGTAGTATTAGTAGTAGTAGTAGTGGTGGTGCTGTTGTGCTCTAAGGCAAACATGACTGTGCTTTTAGTTATTTGCCTTTTTTTACTTTTCAGTTTGACTTTCCCACTGATATCAATGTCATAAGTATTGGTCATTTCCAGTACTCACTCACCACTAATGTCTGTAATGTCTGTTCGCTTATTATATTTCTATTCTCTCATGAATTTTCATTCATTCGTTAACTCTCTCTCAGCTTAAAGAACAGCAAAATTAAGAGTATATTAAGGGCTGAACGCAAACTGATAGACAGAACGAGCTGTCGATTTGCATAATAATAACGAAAAGCCATTAATTATTAATTCAGTTTCACATTAAGTACCCAAAGAAGTCTAACTTTGAGAAAAACAAAATTAAGAATTTTTTAATCACAAAAATGTCTGCAAAACGTCTCATTCGGTTATAGACTTGTTATAAGTGTACAAATATACAGCAAATATCGAAAATTGAATTTTAAAAACAAGTTTTTAATTTTATTATACTGTACTGGTAGATCTTTTTTTAATTATCTAGTACGTATATACTGTACAAGCCAATTCAGAAGGTTCTAATTTAAACTGGATTTTTCATTGTCCTGGCTAGATTGCGATTGCATATGTTTTGGCATTTTTTGTAGCTAGGCAGCTTTATTTGGAGAATGATTGAAAATAGAGTTTTTTAATTAGAAATTTGTATCTTTAAAATCTGATTTTTATTTGGTTTTATTTTAAAGAATTTTTAGTCTTTAGAATGTATTTTTAATTAAAAAGCTAAGCTAGCTTGTGAGTTTAGCGAACATTTTTGGTGCTAATTGTATATTGAGAATCGATGAGTCGATTTAGTCAATTAATTAGTCGATCGATGCAATCGCTGTTCACTGTTGTCGAAGTGAAGTGAAGGTGAAAATACTTATCCAAGGCTTACGACTAATTATCTAACGATTTACCGCAAATTTTTTGCCCTCATATTTGCCACTATTGCCACTACATATCAATATAAAATTTATTGCTCAGAATCGCAATTCACTTAACTCTCAGGCAGTTTCATATGTGCTCTGGCTTTCAATGCACACAATCTCTCTCTTTTCGGGATTTTTTTCTGTCTCTTGAATTGAAAAATTTTGTATTAATTTTTTGCTGTTTTTCTCTACACTTGAAAAAAACGAATTTTTTATACTTTAAAAAAAATAAAATTCAGGTCAATGTGATGTTCAAGGCTTTAGCGGATCACATGATTCCGAGTTTGTGATGCTCTACAGAAAGTGAAAAACGATTTGATTTTTTAAAAAGTTGTGAACTATTTTTTTAATTATACGCTTTTTGTGTTTAAGTTTTTGAAAATATTTTCGAAAAAACATTTTTTTATATTTAGTTTTATTTGGCATTTAATGGAAATGTTAATATAATAAGAATGAATAGCGACTCGACTTTTGTCTTGTCTTTCCAAACTAATATTTATTGAATGTTTAGAAAACTTTAATTTTAATTCCATTTATTATTCAAATAATGTCGACTTTGATATCTCAGTCTTTAGTTTAATCTAATTTTTCTCTTCTTTTTATTCTATTTCCGGCAGAACGTAGTCATAAAATATATGATTCGATTGCAAACTGAACTGAAATGAGAGTAAAAATATTAGAACTTATTTATCTCGAATCTGAATGTCTGCAACAAAAATCATATTTTAGTTATTACGGGTCTGTTATCAGAATTTTTTTGGATTAAAACCAATATATCATATATTTTATGAGTAGAGCATATGGTCTGAAGAGCAGAACTGAGAGCTAACTAAAACTGTTGGAATTACTTCTTGTTTTGAGTGATTATCTAAAATAAAGAAAGTGATTATTACTGTTCGAGAGGAGGAACTCATTTTCGCCAACAGTCTCTCACTGTATCACTGTATGAGTGTATGAGCTGTCTATCTATCTATACACGTATTGTTCATTTATTAGGATTTATTTTTATTAATATATTATATATTATATTATCCAATTCTGATGACCCAATTCGGGGTCAATTGGTTCCGAAAATTGTTTCAATTGATAGAAAATATCTGTAAGAAAATGCACTCAAACTAAGGAATTATAAAAAGCATTTGAAATGAACCGAATGTTTGAATGTATCGAACAGTTGGATCGGCGTCGAGTCGATTGGCCAAATGCAAAGCTTCCTGGAATTATACCACCTGTCCTCCCCTACTCCCTTACCCATACCCCCCATTCACCAGTGCATGGCGTAATCGTATGGCTCTCTGGCTCTCCTAAGCCAACAATCCATAACCGGGTCCTCTCTTTCAATGAATTTCTGGAACCAACCTATTCTACACAAAAATTCGTTGAATTATAAGGAAATTCATGAGTTTTTCGGTCGGACTTCTGTCAAAAAAATATGTTCTCTTCAAACGCCAATACCTAAACTTTATTGCACTTCAGATCTTATGCTAAAAGTTATTCAAATTTCTTCTCTCACTCACTCACTCTCTCTCTCTCCCCTGCTCTCTCTCTCTCTCTCTCTCTCTCGCTCTCTTGCTCTCTTGCTCTCTTGCTCTCTCCCTCCCTCTCTCTCTTAACACACAATTTGTTGAGAACTTTCGGATAGAACTTTAAAAATATATATCTATTTTTACAAAATATTTCTAATATTTGTTTTGCAATTATTGCACTTCAAATGCAAGGCTCTTCTGAAATAGATTTTAAAGATTGAAATATTTTTCTCTAATTCTTTAATATTTTATTTTGTTTTTCATTTGACTCGCTGTAAGAGTAGTAAAATGATTTGCGAATAGTTTTGGCAAAAGTTTTTTCAACTTTTGGTTTTTATTTGCAAGTTTGTTCAACGTTATTGCAATCAATAATACTTCTAATACTTCTAATACACTGTTTATTATACAGTGTATGATATACTCCGAAGAAATTATGCGATAAAAATAATTACTAATCAATTGCTTCTATTTCTAATATTTCTAATATTTGGTTATTTCATTCTATTTAAACGATCGATATTTATCACAATTATCTCCAATCGTAATAACTTAATATTCTTGTCATTTATTTATACTCTAGTATTTGGATTGAGGAATAGCTGTTTGGCTTTAGTGGCCAATAAATTATTATTATTTTATATATTTAGACTAAAATACTGTTTTATTGTATGCTATTGAGATTGTATTGAATATATTTATATTTTAGAGAATTGTATTGAATTAAGACTAAAAATATAATAATTGGCGAAATGTATTGTATCATCAGCTGTCTGTCCTAATATGTAAACACACCTGCACATATGCAGCATGCAGCATTTGACGTCGAACAGGCAGTCAGTCACATAGAGTGTACAAATATTTCACAGTGCGATAGAGTGATGATACGATGCCCTTCTCTAATGCCATTCATTCAAAACACAAATATATTATTCGTTTGCCATAAATATCATTAATACTAATCATAATATTTGTTAATTATTTATTTTGTTTTTCAATGCGTCTATCCTTCAAAAGTTTATTAATTTATATTCAGACAAAAATGTTTTCATTAAAATGTATTCAATTTATAGATAAAGCGATAATTTTTGTTAAATGGTTTTCTTCTTCCATAGTATTCCTTTAAAACTGTTTTCATATTAACTTTTGTTTTAATTTTTATCTCTTCTGACAATTTATTGACACTTTTTTCTGTTGTTTTACTTAAATATTGAACTTTCTATCACTTTATTTGTGATAACATTGTATTTCTATATTTATTGTATTATTTTTATTTTTGTCGATTAATTTGTAGATTAGTTTTTGCAACAAACAAATGATTAGATTTCGAATTAGAATAAAAAATAATTGTATTTAAAAATTATCCTGTGCACTTTAGGCATATTGAAGACCAGGTTTTGCCTGTTTGGATGCCTTCGGGCAGTAGTCGATCCACTCACTACTAATCAAAAGAATAAATTGAACCGAATTTTATATAACATTATATTTTTTTTGAATGATTTGTGTCTTAGTTTGAAAACACAATTGTTTAGCGTTCAGTAGTTCGCTATTGGAGTCATCGGTGCGTAACTTCAGTGCCAGTAATATATCAGTAATTCTGGTGATGTCCACTGAATTGAAGACAATCTGCCGGTGCTCTGAATGACAGTGCTTTAACAGTAGCAGTGCTGCCATTCCTATCTATCGTCACACACAGAGAAGTCATTTGAGTCATAAAACCTTTGGTTGTCTTGTATTGAAAAATATTTTCGATTTAATACCCAATACATGCTATTTGTTGGCCATAACTAAGCATTGAGTCCTGAGTCCTGCCTGTGCTCTCTCTCTCTCTCTCTCTCTTTCTCTCTCTCTCACCGATAGCCAGTGCGTTCCTACCGAATGCCAATCACAGTCTCAATCCATTATAATGTATATGTGTTTATGTGTTCCCTTTAAAGACTTTCAAATCCCTGTCCATTGATTTCGGTAACAGAACAGAACAGAAAGTTTGCATCAATTTTAGGCTTTAGTTTCGGTTGTGTCTGAGCACTGGTTCAGTCAGACCTCTGATCGAATCGTGTTCTGCCTTCTGGTGCTTCTGCTGTTTGATCCCCTCCTCAGTTGGAAATACTATTTATATACTATTATATTATATTATATACGAGAAAAATATTCTGTTTCTTCCAACATATGAATGGAAAGGTAGAGCACAGAAGCACAGGTTGTCTCAAAGTTTTTGTACAAATTTAGTCGAAAAATCCATTAAATGTTTTGCTGTCCGAACGCCAAAGAGCGAAGTCTTGAACAACCAAAGAATAAGAAGGCATTGCCGGCATAAATATCATGACAACCCCTCTTCCGACCCCTCCCTTCACTGTTACACACATTTAAACCGTTTTGAAAATTTTGAGCTCTTTTTGCTCTTAGGCTTTGAATTGAGTTTTTCTGATAATAATAGTTTTCCTCTACTGAACTCGAAATCACTCTCTGTTTGAATCTATTTATAGCTATCGAACAAAAATTCTCAAATACTGTGAACTCTCTCTGTATTGTATTAACACAACTTCGTTCACTGTATTGTGTAAATGTGCAAAACTCTATGCAATAACACATTTCATATATCAATTTCTGGCCATTCATTATACCTATTCATTATACTCTATACCAGAGCCCATATCAAAGCTATTAAAAACTTTTGCCCATTTCTCAGATTATATTATGTTTTCTTTGGTTACTTTAGTCAACACTGCCGTTGCTTTTGCCTAAAATTATAATAAAATATAAGTAAATACTGTATACTGTAGTTGAATACGGAATACATATTTTCATATTTGCCAAACCATAATGTTTTTGATCGTTGCACTTTTTTGCATATATTCAATCAATTAGAACCAAATTAGAACTTATTATACTTTAAACCAAATTAACGGCTTTCCCTTCATTACTTAAATGCAAAGATCCAGGGTCGGTTAGGGAAACAATTATTCCAACAAATATTTGGCAACAAACTTGGACGTATCCGGAGACGCATTTTTAAAAACGCTCAAAACCAATATATTTATGATAAAAATTTACCCAACTTAATTGAATTTAAACTAATTTTATTTTATTTAACTGAAGTTAAACTGAATTTATCACCAATTTGGGGAAAATTTCCTCATTTTATACCTAAAAACTCAAATCATAAGGTGTACCTTTTGCTGACCAAATGCTAGGGGCAATAAATAGCAATTTTTAAAATTAGGGGCATTTTTGGCTGACCCCCCCCCCTTATGAATCCCTGTTGAAATGGTTTTGTTGTTGTTTTTATTAATCGAGACTAATATTTCGAACCGTATTTGGTTTCGGAAGAGATTCTCATATCGGAGCCGTAATTTGAGTTAATTATTGAAATAAAATTAGGTTTTGTTTATTTGTTTTATTAATTTTTGATTTTATGCATAAGTTTTCAAAAATTAAATTTGATTTTCCATTTGATATCATATTTTTGATTACTTACTAGTGATTAGAGAGTGTCTCACTCTCCTCACTTTCCTCACTCTTCTCACTCATTCTCAACCAGTTTATGATTAGTTGATTAGTTAGTCATTGAGTATAGTTTAGCAGAACTTCAAACTTAACTTATTTAAGCGATTCAGACACTTCACTCATTTATCTGACGCCAGTAGTTGAATGCGCTTTCGACTCGACTCGAGAAATAATATTCTTATATTCGTCTAAAAGTGTAGATTCTCTCTCGAAAAGGCGAAATATGAGAGCTCTAACGTACAGCTTATGTAAACAAATGACAACAACTTTTTATATAACAGTTTTAGAACTTCAACTCAAACTTTAAATATATATCAGTTAACTGAAAGAGAATTTATTTTTTTAAAACTCAATTAAGTATTAGTGAATGTGATTGACCTGTATTACAATGTTGGCATTAATTGCATTAATTGCAATTGCATTCCTCGCTACTCTTTACTCGCTATCTCTGTTTATCTCTGCAACTGTTGATAACATTTAAGGTTTAATTTGATTATTAAAAATTACTTTAACTCCATTACTCCTTACTCTTCTCCTATTCTCCTAATCTCTACGACCCTCTCTTCCCACTAATTGGTGATCTTTAGGCACATATACTATATATTAAAATTGCGTTACGTTTGGAAATGGATCAAAAACGAGAGATGTATCTAAATGAGCGAAAACTGCATAAACTTTTATTTTCTCTAAACATTAGATAAAATCAAATCCATCAGAAGGTCAATGAAATATGTAATATATTTTAAGCCCAAAACCTCTCTCCTCTTTCGCTGCGAATTAGAAATTTTTGGATCTGTTCTGCAGTTCTTCTCATATCTCTCTTTGCTTTTGGTTTTAATTCAACGCAAATATTATAAATATAATGAGAATTCTCTCTCTTTCTGACGGATCAGTTTAGTGAGAGATTGGCACAAAAGTAATGCAGATTTGTTTCACTCCCGTCCTCTCAGTTCTCCCAGTGCTCTCGACTCACTCTTATACTCTTATGCTCTTATAGTCTAACGTTAATACACTTTTATATTGTATTGTATTGAAGCAATTGTATTGAATGTTGGGAAACGCGAACGCATTCGCATTTTGTTCTCCAATTATTATTATTGCATTGCATTCGCTAACAATTCTCTCTCCTCTCCTCTCCTCTCCTCTCCTCTCCTCTCCTCTCCTCCTCTCCTCTCTTTTGCTCAAACATTTCGAACCGAATTATATATATATTTTGAGTCGAATTTAATGCTAACAGTCGTAGCAGTGAAGCCCTGAGCAAATAAAATGCATTAACACTGCCGTCAATTCGAGATAGAGTGCGGATCAGATCCCGAGTTGTTGTGTTGGCGACTTTGATATGTAGGGATGTAGTGATGCATATCTGCTTCGATGCCATACATAATATAAAGAGCAGATCAGACAACGTGTGACTCACTCTCAGCTTCACATTTTCAGATCCTACCAGATCTCTACCCAACACACAGTTAGTTTTGTCAATCGCCAGATGCACGTGTCTGGCCCTCACTCTTCTCTCTGCCAGTGTTGCCATAGAGATGATCGACACTCATGTCGATCCCAACTCTCCTCTTCTCTTCTCTCCCTCTTCTTTCATAAAGTTTGTATTAGGGAACAGACGAATGCCTATTATTCGCTTCATCACTGGCCATATTTCTAACTGCTCTCCCTCCCTCCATCCCTCTCCTTCTCTCCCCTCTGCCTCCTTGTGCTTTACTTTGTTCTACTACTCTCTTACTCTCTGCTTCTCTCAGTACTGTTAGTCTAAATCAGATTTCATGACAAGTAATTGATATAAAACTAAACTAATCACTGAATCAGTCAATAACGCAATACTGTATTCGAATTGTGTAATACTTTTGACTGAATTTAGAGCCGAAAATAATTTGTTAGTATTTCGATATAATTGTTCTGTTCTTTACTCCTAATAACTGTTATGATTCATACAATTGCTTCCAATTATAATTTTTTGCATTTATTCAAAACATATTTCAATGTCTTTTGGCATTTAGTGTATTTCAGATTTGATGTCGAGTTTTCAATGTTATAATTTATAACACATTATACTCTCAGTGTGTTTGTAACGCTGTTTAATTCGTTGTTTTCGACTATTATTTTCTAAAGGCATATGATTTTTATTTTTCGAGGATTTTTCTCATATTTAGATCTAAATCAGGTTTTAATACATTTAATTATGTACTCAATTGTCGTCAATCCTTACCATTGATACCACACACAGAGATTTGGTGAAAGTTCTCAACTGTTTTCATAGCATTAGTTTTGCCTTCAAATGAAAAAAACAATAAAATAAAATACAGACAATATATACCTAAAATATATGTTTGTGTTTCGAGTACGTAGTGATGGATAGTTAGATAGAAGTTCTACCCCTGTGTGCCAACAGAACTCCTATCAGACTGTTTATGAGTTCCCTTTTTTCCAACACTATTAAGAGTTCGGTTTGAGTCGATTCGATGACTATTTCCAAGAAAACGTTATACGACTTAATAGTTATAATGTCTGCCGAATAAATCGTATGAATTATTTGCAAACTTTTGTTTCGAACCTATTCCGCAAATCCTATTCTCGATTAATAGCAATACATTCACACAATTAGAAATCCCAAAACCAGAGCCGAAACCCCTTTTTTCTTCTTCTTTTTCGAACAGAACTTTTCGAAACGATTTGTTAAACTCAACAAAAAATTATTTTTCGAGCAATAAATTTATTAATGCATTCGAATGTTTGTTTGGAATTATTTTATTTTTATTTTTTAGCGATAATTATAATTGTTTGTCTGCTCTAACCAGCAAACCCTATGCCTATGCTTATGTGGTGTTGGCTTAGGGGAGAGAGAGAGAGAGGACTGGTTTTGTCTTTCATGTGTTTCTGTACTTTGCTTTAGACAAGTATTCCATTCCGAAGGCGAAACTCATTCATCCATTGCCTACAGAATTATAACTACAAACTTGCGTTAGACTTGACTTTGAGTTTATTACAGCTTTTTTGTTCTTTTTTTATGGGAGCAAAGGATAAAATTTTCGAATTATATTCTAACACAAAATGCGATAAACAATATCAGAAGCACTGATAAAATGCTATGATTTGTCTGTTTCCCAAACAAATTGCTATGAAATGAAAATTGAGATTTTTATATACACTTAATATCTATATCTCATCTCCAGAATCAACTCATCTGTTTGTGCGATAAACATATTTTTTGTTTGTTTTGCACTTTTTTTAAGTATTAATTTTTTGTGATTTTAGTTTTTTTCTTTTCAACACTTGATTGCACTTTCGCTTAGCATATAATCCATTAAACTCAGTGTTTGCGATGATTTTCTTGAATTTATTTCTGTTCTAATCAGTTGTTTACTATAATATTTTAATGGTTTAATACATATTTGTTTGGCTAAATGTACAGTACTTTTCATCCGTTTTTCACACTCTCATCAAAATTTCGAATCAGAATTCAATTTCCGAATCAGATATAAGTTTGTCGTTTGCCTGCAATCAGGTCTTTGACGAGATTTGGGAAAGTCTTGTCGTTTAGAAAGTTTTCTTAAGAACTCGTTTCATATGCGGCATAAAAATAGCTATAAATAAGTTTCTACACCTATTCATAAATATGAATAAGTCTTATGGAAAAAGTTAAATACAATTAAGATTTACTCAAAAGGATTATGTGTTTTGAATAGTTTGAGCGAAAGTTCTGTTCGTCTCAACTCGAAATGCATTTTCACTTTCAATTCCTCTTTTTATATATATTTGCAAATAATATATTAGACATACGTCGCTATTGTATTATATTTCTCTCTTATTCTCTTCACTACTATTTTCTGCTGTATTTCGATATAACGGTCTTCTAATCAGTGCTGAGCAGATGTTCGACTCAAGCGTTTTCGGCACAAATGTAATACCGAACGACCGACCAATGCATCAAAAATGTCTCTCTATTTCTCTTCACTCTTCTCTCGTTCTCTCGGGCTATACAGACATACACTACAGAACATACTACTACTACGATATGCACATTACGAACACTAGCACTCGCTCTACACAATCTGCAAAACAAGACTGAATTTACACTTCGATTAGGAATTTCTAAAGTTTCAAAAAAATTTATATGTATTTCGGTTTTTGCATACGTGAGCGCTCGAGGAAATAGCACGCGTTGGGCACGTGTGGGCCAATAGCTGGCTGTGTGTGCCTTTCGCTTTATGCAATTTATATTCCTGTGCGCTCAGGATATCTGCATCACCTGCCTCTCCACAACCTCATTCTAGTGTTATGCCGGGTGCCGTGTCGTGTCTCTCAGCCCGGCATTCAAATTGAGAACTGTTTTTTATCTCACGTTTTAAGCTCTCTCTCTCTCTTCTCTCTCTTTGCTAACTATCCCTCTTTTTTATGCTGAACCAGAGCTGCCATTCCTTTTATTTTTTTCCCGACAGCATTGACGAGCCCTTACAACACTATTTATATGTTTCTTAACCAAATTTTTTATTATCGACACATTTTGTCTGCGAATATGTTTATAATAAAATGATAACAAAACTGGGAAAACATTAATGTTATGTCTATTCTCTACTCACTCTTCTGTCGCTCTCTTCTCTTCTCTATTCGCTTTACTTTGCACTTTAGATCGAAAGACTTGACTTCACTTTTATTTTCTGATTATTTAGCTTTTAATTTAAACTAATTTAGTTGAAAGTAGATAAATACAGTTATTCTCTATAAGTTAATGGCAAAAATTGTGAAAATATCAACAAGCTTCTCACTAATAAAAAAATTAGACAAATTTAAATTAATGTTTTTAACTTCTCATAATTTATGCTAAACTTGAAATTTTATCTGCCAACTTTTATGTGTGAGCATCCGGCTTTTTTTATAGCTACTAAACCTGGTGATATTTTGAAATCTCACTTTAAACTTGGTTATTATTTTTGAAATAAGTTAAAATGGGTTTTTTGAATTTTATCGGTTGTAAATAAAATTTAAAAATGTTAAAGGTACTTTATGTGACTTTGCTATTTTGATAATTTTAAACAGTTTGTATTTTTGGAAAATATGTTCAAAGCAATTAGGGTAGAATTTGAGGAAGCTCGTTTTTATTTTGTAATATTTTTTGTTTAATTATTTGAAATATATTTTTAAAAAATTTAATTGTAAACTTTGTATAAATTGTGGCAAGTTTAAAAACATTATATGTGTTAGTGGCAATTTAATATTAGAAAAAGATCTTATTTTTGAACCCTGCTAGAATTAGGATAAACTCGTTTAAGCAAGTTGCAATTGTATTTTTAAAATATATTCAACTCTAATATTAATATGTCTTTTGCTCTCTATTGCACTTTTATTGATATACACTTTTCTGTTTAAATAACAGAAAATATTAGTCGTAATGGTTTGCAATGGTTTATAAACCGATGAACTCTTCGTTTTAGTAGATCTTTAGATCTGGAAATGTGTTTAGAAATTGAGAAGTTGTGCTCCGAATGGGATTTGTTTGCGAGAAAAGCACTTTCAAAGTCAACAATTTGTTTTCACAGTTTAATCACTGATTCTGTTCTCTTAAACTCTATTTACAATTCTATTTCTGATCCAAACATTTCGTTCTATTTTTTAACTCCTCAGTCGACCCACAACATCGAGAATCGATTTTCAATTTTATTTTTGAAATTTTTATTCCAATCGCAAAGTATGACAAATGACAGAAAATTGTAATTCTTTCGAATTCATACTTTTTTAATAATTTTTTTCTTTTCTTTTTTGAGCTATTGATCGGTTGTTGGACTTGAGAACAGTCGGAGATTATTGAAAATATTGTATTTATTATTGTATATATCGTATTGAATATAATATGGTTTTGCTGTGAAACTCGTTTTTCTCATTTGATTTTCTATTCAGTTGTAAAATTGTATTCAAGTCTAAACATTAGTGGAGAAGTCTGTCGTTTCTGGCGTATCGGGTTTGTCCGTTGCCATAGCCATAGCCATAGCTCTGTTCGATTCTCTGCTCCCTTTTACTGTCGGTAATACCCCTCCAGCTATGGATTTATGGTTTTGTCCCAATTTTTCCCACGACTTAAACGATATGCAGATCTCGATATGTATTGTGTTTTTGCCATCAAAGCCAAAGAAACGATTCATTGCTTTTTTCATTTAAATTATTCATTTAAAGTCTGTTTGAATTTTTACAAATTAATTAGATTCTTGACTAAAAATTCAAACAATTCGTTATTTTTTATTTTAATTAATCCGAACATAATCTCTAAATCTAATTATTATATTATATAAACAATGAGAATATCCAGTATATGAGCTCTGGTTTGGTTTGGAAATAAAACTGAATTCTTGTGCAATATTCTGCTTATGTAGTAAACAGAATATCGAATGACATTAAAATATATATTGAATTGAATTTATTAAATATAAATTGCAATCACATAAATTGGGAATCAGTTTATTCGCCTAATCGTAATTATAGTAAATTATATATTGATTGAAGTGTTTGTGTTGTCACTCGAATCGATAGGTCAGTGTCTTCTGCACACATACGATATGTGCGGTATTTAAATTCAATACAAATGTAGAGAAAATTGCGAATAAAATAACTAAAAGCGAGTCTAATATTAAATATACAGTATATTCGATATGTTTGATCATATATTATAAGTTAATGGCACCTAAAAAATGATATTCAACTTTGAGCACTGCCTCGGCTCTGCTATAAAGTAATGGTTTGGATGTGCAGAGCAATGCACTAATATATATAAGTTGTTATATATGTATCTACTCTACTCTTCTTTACGTAATATTTATTACAAATCTCCAGGAGTTGACTGTATTCTGTCGTTTAGTATATTGTACTCACTTTGAAACCATACAATCAAAACCACTGACAGAACGCATGTCTTCTCTCTCTTTCTCTCTACCACTATCTCTACGGCTATCCAAATGTCTCACTCTTTACAACTCATCTCTTCTTAGATTTGATTATATTTTTATCTTATTTTTACGAATTTTATTATTGATTATATATTTTTAGTATTTATTTATTTATTTACTTTTCTCTGAAGGTTTTATTCTTTGCATTAAATTCTATATAAATTGTGGTTTTCTTTAAATAAAACTAAAATTTTGCTTAAATTTCAAATAGAATTTTGAAACATATCGACCGAAAGCCAAATATTGTAATAAAGAGTTCGGACAACGAATGCCAACAGATTTGGACATCAAAAGAGCAAAACAACCAATAGATGAACATTAGAGCTCTGCATGTGATGCTGAGAACCACCACTGGGTTCCAGTGAAGACCAACTTCTAATTTATTAGACTTCGCATACATTTAGACATTATATAAGTTTTCGATTAACAGAGAATAAACATTAAAATTAAAAGTAAGACAAAAAAGGCATTGCATTCATAAAATAATATAAAAATAAAAGTAAAACCATTTCATAATTATTAGTTAATAATCTAAAGTTCTAATTATAAATCAATTGATTGATCGATTATTTTTGCTAATTTTGGTCTCTCTCTCTCTCTCTCTCTCTCTCTCCCTCTCTATCTCTCTCCCTCTCTCTCTCCCTCTCCTTCTCTCCAATTCCAAGGTCTGGACTGTCAGGTCTGAGACTCTAATCCAATCGAAACCCATTTGAATCGTTCGCATAATTATTATGCAATGTTTTTAACTTTAATTAAATCTTTTTATATACACACAGTCTGTAATCGTACACATCTTTACATAATTTAATCTAAAATTTTATTTTTCTATCGCTTTTCAAGTTTTTTGTTGAAATATATATATAAATATCGTTTGAAAACATTTTTAGTGAAACTTGTTTTTTCCGATGATTTTGATTCTATTTTATCTTTAAATAAATTTTTTTTCTTCTTTAAGTTATTGCACTGAAGAAAGTCTTTAGATTGGACTCAGATTTCGATAGTTTTAATAAAAAGCGCAATATTTAGCGTCAATTTCATAACTTGTAATAACGTATATAAAACTCATGATTCAAAGGAAAGTTTAATGAAATTTAACCGAATATTATAATTGTGTTATATTTTTATATCTTAAATATAAGTGTATTGCGATTAGAGATTTGTTTTTAACTACCTTTGCGTATGAATTAATATTTTGTAATTGAATTTTCGATTAAATATTAATAAATCAATGTTTGCTTTGAATTGAAAATTTATTAATTAAGGTCTTAATAATTTATTTTGGGATAAATAGCAATCGTTTTAAGCTAATAGACAACAATTTTGTTTATTCGCATTATTACGCCTAATATCTGAGTTAGTGTTTGGTTTGCTTTTTGTTGTTATCTGCAGAACATTATTATTAAATGCATTAAATCATCTAATCTTAAAAATGGGTTCAATTTTCCTTCACTTCTCTCGCAATCTCTAAAAGTTTTTTAGTCTTAAATATATAACGAATACAAATATTGTATTTAATATCTCTGTATATATCTGTTGACAGTGGCGTAACTCGAGAGCCGAATAGAAGCAGTTTGTGTTGCACTGGTAGAGCACAGATACTGTATTGCATTTATTGATGTATTAGTTTAATGCCTTCAATGCCTTTACTCCAATAAAACGTCAATTAATTAAAACTATAATTCTCTCACTCTATCACTATACGACTCCTTCCGTATTGTTATCACAATTTCAATGTAAATGTTGGAGAGATTAGGTATGTCTTCAGATGTATGTGCGCTGACCTTTCCCCACATCATACACCTCAACACAGTACACAGTGTTGCCAATGCAGCGACACAGGTACGCCACTGAGCCCTACGCACAATCATATGCAGCGTAGCATTGCTGGCATTGTATGAACGGCGCGAAAGCCGAGTCCTTGAAAATCTTAATGACCGCAATGTCTGATCGGGGCGTTGACATTGAATTCAGCTTGTTCATATATACCATTATGGCATACACTATGCAGTATACACTATACAGCACTGTTCTACACGCACTGTACTGTACGCACTGTAGCAGTGCATAGAGTGTACGTCGTATGCTTGTTCTAGTGTAATACTGGCATGTTCATATGTTCATGTTCGCCTTTGCCTTCTGCTGCAGCAGTAGTGCATAGCAGCTATGCTGTTCCACATTCGCACTCCGGCCCAGCCCTCCCGTCCTCCTCTCCCCCAACTATCTGGGCTAATGTGAATGGCAGCGCTTGCACACCAGTGTTGAGCAGGAGTTGGCCCTCAATGTAGTGCTCGAAACGGGCCAACACTCGAAACAGTGGTTGTCTAACAGAGCTCTGACTGTAGTCGTCTGCGCGCCTATTGGCTCTGACGTCGCTCTGCCTTCAGTTCCCTCTCAAACATTGGACTCAACCAGAGCTGAGACATTCAAATACATAGAGAGAGAACCTAAGCCGGAGTATACGATATATATATATATACGGTATTGCTATACCTTTGAGTCAAGACTTATACAAATACAGAGTTCTGGAGCTGTGAATCGCTATTCGAAAAGCCTTTTCAGTTGATTAGGAGATCCGCTCAACACTACTTCTTCGTGACTCTCCTCTCCTCTCTCTCTCTCTCACTTCGGACAGAACTGCTCTGGAAATCAGTACCAGTTTTTCGTAATTGACTCACTTTTCTCTCCCTCTCCTCTCTTTTCTCTCTCTCTCTCACTCTGTATATAAATACTGTGTAATAGTCCACAACTCGACAGTCAGTCGACGACTACTCAACTCATACTAACAATTCGTAACGATATATATGTTTCTAAATAATAATAATAATAATAATAATAATAAATATAATAATAAATTAGTTTTAATAACACGACTGAAGAAAAGGATTTCAACTCTAGACTCGATTATCGAATGCAATACAAAAACTAGTTTTTCATATCGTTTTGATTGAGTTCTTCAGTATTTATGTTGAGCCGAAAAGCGAAAGCATTTCTCAGTCTCTCCAAACATCTCAACTGTAAACTAATCTAAACTAAACTAAAGTAATATTAAATTGATTTGATTTTTGTCGAAATATCAGAAATACTTTCACATCTCTTCTAAAGTAATTTAATGAACAAAACGTGTTTCGATTGAATTCAGTTTTATTCAAAAGTGTTTTTTCACTAATTATTGATAACTTTTTCGCTGTTTATAACTTCGAAATAATATCGAAACGTATTTTGATTTCAAATCTTGTTTTTCACTCATTTTCTGTGCAATCAATCGATTCGTATTTGATATCCAAATCAAACATTAATTTTAATAATAATTATAATTAATATTATTGACTGAAAAACATTGAACTTAAGCAACAAATTAATTAATAAATGAGTAATTGATTATTGATTTGAACTGTGACTGAAACAACGCGCAAAAGAGTGAACAGAAATGAGTCGATTATCAGTGGAAATGTCTGGGAAAGGGAAGTGTGGGTCGGGATCGTCGGGATCGCTGTTCGGGAGCCTTCAAGTGGAGGCCAATAGCCGTACGCCGTATACAGACGCGACTCAATGCAAAAAAGTGACGAATCATATAAAGCGACCGATGAATGCGTTTATGGTTTGGTCTCAGATCGAGAGACGGAAGATATGCGAACAACAGCCGGATATGCATAACGCGGAGATCAGTAAGAGGTTAGGCAAGCGATGGAAGACATTGGCCGATGACGAGCGACAGCCCTTCATCGAAGAGGCCGAACGACTGCGCATTCTTCATATGCAACAGTACCCGGACTACAAGTACAGGCCCCGCAAGAAGGTCAAGGCTGTCGCCGGTGCCGGTGCCTCACCCGCGCCCACCTCCTCCTCCCCGACGCCACTCCTGGCCGCACCAGCACTCAAACCCCTGGCCAACAACAGGCATCCGACCAAAGTGTCTTCAGGTATGTCTTCGGTTGTCAAGAGTTCGGGCCAGAGCTCGCGTCTGGCGATTGGCGGCCACTCATCGCCGGCGCTGTCGTTCGCTTTGAACTCTAATAGTAGACTCAAATTCAAACTAACGATCGATAAGAAGCTAAAGGAGAGTATTAGACAAAGTAAAGCGGTTCCGGTGGCGGTTAGCCAACTGACCCCACCGGCCAAAGTGCCCTGCAGTCCGGGCGCATCCGACTCGCCCGGTTCGCCCGAAAGTGCCAATTTGTCCTTTTATGACGACATCTGTTTCGACAAATCGAATGCAGACGAGGATGAGCTGATGGCCGACGACACGACCGGCGCTATGACTGGCCTCACGCCCTCCGTCACCGCTTTCGCCAGCAATACAACCATCACTTCTTCGCCATTCACTGCAACCGCTGCGGACAACAAGACATCGATAGTCGGCACAGCTCTACACCTCCTTCCGTCCGGCGCGGCATCACTGCTGACGCCCACGACCTCTAAGGCCTCGTCGATGGCTTCGCCGACCTCTTCCTCTGTGAGTCTATCGGATTTGGATGACTTGAGTGATGTTCTCCAGTTTGAGTCAAACTGGGCCCAGGAGTTGGCCAGTTTCAACCTGACCCCCATCTCAGTGCTGGACAACATGGACACCGCCTCCTCGAGCTCGGGCTCACACTTCGAGTTCCCCGACTACGCACCCGAAGTGAACGACATATTGGGTGAGGACTGGGGCGACACCAGTCTCGCCAATCTCATCAACTCATAGACAAGTCGACTGACCATCGATTCGATTCCCTCTTTCCTGACGACTTGCACTTTGGATTAAGCGCTGGATTTGATTGGATTTAGATTATTAGGTCTTATATCTCTTGACAATTCAATTCTCTTTATAATACAAATACATTAAATGCATATAAATATAAATCTGAATACAAATCGAGAAATAGAGTTCAGAGACAAGACTCGAGAAAAATAACAATTTTTTCCCATTTATTATAAATCATTAAAAGCGGCAAAAATAACAAATTTGTGCACAAAAATGCATTTAATTTAATTATATTTTAGATTCAAAATACTTTTTCTATGACTGACCGAACGTTATGTGCAAAAAGAAAAGATTTATTGATAATTAAATTCCATTAAATTTTTTTGTTCAATAATGAGACAAAAATTTAATACAAAAATATATATTAAGTGATAGTTTGAAAAAGAGTAAAATTTTTTTAGATTTGAACAGAAAAAAAGATTTATAATAAATAAAAATTAATGTAAATAAGATTTTTTCATCGGCCCTACACTTGAGTTTGTTTTTAATTCATAAATATTTTTATTTTTCTCTATTTCTTTATAAATTATAACTTCGAAATGCAGTTTTAAATCTTTAATAATATTATTAAAATAAAAGTAAAAAATAATTCCCAATAATTTGGCTAATGTTACCAAAAATTTGTAAAAGTTTAAGAAAATATAATCTTTTTTTTATGAATTTGTGTGCAGTTAAAGCAAATGCACCGAAAATTTTTATATATAGTATATATAGACTTATTATATATATATTTAAATTGAATTATTAATTGATTTCTTGATTTTTATTAAAGTGTCATAAAATTTTTGCACAGCATTTCATATATTGCCTATAATTATAAATATTTGAAAAGTCTTTGAAATATAATTTGAAAATATTATTATAAATATAGATTTAGTCGAACAGTTACCTCATTTTTATCAATTTTTAGACACTTTGATAATAAATTGCTTTCTTATCATTGAATTTTGTTTTGTATTTTTTGCCATTCGTGCGATTTTTGTTCTTTATTTTATTCATCCATTTGTTTGTTTGATTCGGATTTTATTTGAAGTTTTTTTCGAAATTATTTTGTCCCCAAAAAACCTCTCATTAGAAATAGAATTCCTTAGAATTTCATAATTGTTGTCATCACTACTAACCACTCTCTTGGATCTGTCCTCTCATCCATACCATTCATTCACTCATTTTATGCTTACTTTTCATTAGAAATCATTCGATAATTTGTTTTTAGTTTTTTTCTCTAAATTATTAAAATCGAAAAGATTTTTAAAGTCGAATACTTTTGAGTTGAGAATCACAGATAGAATAAGACTACGAAATCATATCTAAAAAATACAATAAAAGCCTAAACAACACGAAATCTTATCGCATATTATTTGTCAGTTTTATTATTTCATTCATTCACTCATTACGTAATACATGCGATAAATATTAATAATTTTCTTATAAAACACAAACAATTTTTTGTAATTATTATTATTTCTATTATTATTAATATTATTATTCTTAATATTATATTTTTCTGATCAGCTATTAATAAGTGACAAAAAAATGACTAAAAATAAGAATAAAATCTTAAATATGTCGAACACTGTGTCGAAGACAATAATAAAATAATAAGATTTGTTATAAAACAATTGTCTTAAGTTAGCATTTATTATGTAATATGCAATCAAGTAAATTGATAATTGACTATTCAATTGAGCTTTCACCATTTTTCCATTTAATTAATATCTTTTGAGCGAATTTCCACTCAAAATAAAAACTTCTATAAAAACAATAATTTAATTAATAAATCGGATGTAAAGCAAAGCTCAATTGAATCCACTATTAGTGTTATAATAATTCGTTTTTTAATTTTTTTTAATTATTATTATTATTATTAAAATATTATTTAAGTATTAAATGAAAAAATGATATAAAAAAGAAATTCTATAGAAGAAAAAAGAGCTAAAAATTAATTATAAGTTTGTTTTTGCACTTTTTTCAAATAATAATTATTTTTGGTTATTATGTAACTGTCCGAACGGTTATCATTGATTTGATGATTATTTGTAATTGTTTTTTATGTTTAATTTTTATGTTTAATAAGTAAAAAATTTATTGAAATGAAAAAATCGCTCACATCTTATGATTCATTATTATTCTTTGCGTATTATTATTATTAATTTTTATTTTATTATTAATTTTTTGTATGTATTGTAGAAGTTTACAGCAAAGTATATATAATACGAATTAAAAAATGTTGTTTTTCTTAAAATTTTATTCTAATTTATTATTAATATTATAATTATTTAGATTTGGTTTTTGTTTAATTGTTTTTCGATTGTTTGCATTTTTCTGTCAAGTCTTTTGCGTTTAGTATTATTTTGCATATTTAGAGCATATATTGAATTGTATTTTAATTTTGAATCCATTTATTTAGCATTTGAATTCAGTTGATCCCATTTTAATGATCTTTTATACTTTAATCGAATGTTTTTCTATGAATTATATCTATCTTTAGCTATCATTACCTGAACAGAAGTTTTCGCACAAAACTCATTGAAATGAATTGAGTCAAACCATTAAAATGTTGTATTGTTTGCAGTGAATCATCACTTGGTTTGAGCATAAGTTTAAGTATTGAAAGCAAAAGCAAAATCAAATATAAATATAATTAAGTCAAACAATTAAGAGTTAACGAGAATTATGTTGAGTGTAAAAAGCAATTAATCCATTCCTTCATTACTTATTAAAAATGAGTTTTGTTTCGAATTGTTCGCAATTTGCCTAATATTATATGATGTAGTGATGTAGGTGTTGTGCGAAGTGTGGTGTCGGCGCTAAACAATCCGTGCGATCCATGCAATCGAATGCATATATTCTAAGAATACCGAGAGTTGGTAGTCTGTAGTTGTGCTGTAGTTTCGGTATATTCGGTATATTCAGTGTATTCTATATATATGGCACTAATGACTTGAATGTCCTTAACAAAGGATATGATTCGATTCGATTCGATTCGATTCGATTGGATTGAGGGTCTGTTTAATACAGTTCGTGACGACAAACTGTGATTACAGGTTTGGCTCAGCTCTGAAGGTCTGAAGGCTAGCTCAGCGCTCTGGCTCTGGCTCTGGCTCTGCGCTAACGTCGAAAGGGCACCAACCCATTCAAGGCCAGAAACTGCCACTCATTCTACACTCACTCCACTCATCCATTCGGCTTAGCTCTGCCTCTGCCTATGCCTATGCCTCAGCACCAAACCAGCGATCGCGGCCAACACTACAGACACTCACTCTCTATGCGAATGAGTTTCCTCTGAACGCAATCTCAATTCAAATTGATTTTCAGATAATTTTTGGCTCAAAAAAGATATGAAAATATTGTTTTAAAAACGCAATCTTCTGTTTAGCCAAAAATATCTGAAAAAAAGTTTAAATTAAATTCTCTGAATAGAGATAATCAGACGTCACATCATTTTGTCTGTATTTAGAGTTCAATTAATTGTTGTTTTGGTTGTTGGCAACCAATAGATTCGGTTAACCATTTCTAGTCAGCAGTTATTCTCTACTAAACTCTATTTGCTATCACTGATCAGCTATAGTATTAGGTTTAGTATTATATATCAACTGTTCATTTGGTAATAAATATAAATATATTTTTATATAAACATTTTGAACTTAAAATTATTTATTGATAATTGTGTTGAGATTTTTAGCTATGAATTTAAACAAATAGCTGTAATAAACCTTTGCTGCCAACTGCACATCAATGATAACATGAGTTTTTTTTATGGTCGTTAACAAATATAATGTTATTTAGTTTATATTTCATCACTAAATATAACAATTTATTTAAACCTATTCATCAAATATTTGACTCGAATTTTGCGAAAACATAAATTCAAAAATATATCAATAAATAAAAAATTTCAAATCGGTAATTGCGCTGAGGGTAGACTGTATGGACAAGGGGACTGCCAGTTAACGTGAGCAAGGCAACTCTCTCACACATTCAGTACATAGCAATCAAAACGCATTGAATTGCTTGCGTTATATAATTTTGTTTCTTTATATTTATATAAATAATAAGAGAGAATAGAATTTCGATCATCTCTTCGGCGGAACAGGACTTTCGTCTTCGTATGTCTTCCCGAGTGAAGCCTCTCTTCAATACTAAATCTTATTCTTAAAAGTGCTTTTCGTGAGTCTATTATCTTGGAAGTCATGTTTATCGCCTTATCGTTTGCACAATCTTTGTTTAAGCAATAGGTATGATGTTAGGTCTCTCTCTCTCTCT
>JAQFXP010000012.1:0-86337 GCA_034693685.1 Belba bartosi | reverse complement strand
AGTAAAATTTCATCACAAATATATAGGTTTTTTGAGCGTTTTTGGAAAAATCCCTCCCCTGATCCCCCCTAGGTTTTTGGTCAAAATTTTGGGGAAAATCCCCACTCTAATCCCCCCTGGATCGGCCGACTTTCTCAATCCCTGGAATATACCAAGGATTCAGAAGGTCGGCGAACTAGGGGAATTAGGGGTAAAAATTTTTTAACACAAAAGAAACCTATGTACTTATAATGTTATTTAACTAATTTTAAACCGAATTTAGCACCAATTTAGGTAAAACCCTAAAAAATTTGGCACCCGTTTTTAGTGGTTAGCAAAACGTAGGAAGTACTTTTTTGCAAAACAAATGCAAAGGTTATATCAAATGCCAAATTTTAAAAATAAGGGATTATTTATGCTATATTCCCTTGGTTAATATTAATTTTTAGGATGGAAAATATCAAATTTCTTGTGCCATTTGTTTAATATTCCTTGACAGCATAAACAAATTTGTTTTATATTTAATTATTTATTCATATTTTTTGTTACTTATAAATTATTAAGAAATTTTAACAAAAATTTTATTGAAAACAGTAAATTAAATTTAAAAAAAAATTTGAAACTATTTGGTAAACATATAACAATTAATTAATAATTTATTTGTAATTAATTTTATGATTTATTAGTATGATAAGTAGCAAGGTTTATTTTAAGACAGATATTTTTAGCGCTGAATTTAAATTGTTCTTGTCCATGCTAAATTTTAATCTTTTAAATGAAAATAAATATCATTAAAAATATTTTGTGTCAACACTTTCTCTATCGAGAAATATTAATACATAGAAATCAAGAAAATGTTTAATTGATAACTCATTGATAACTTTAATTATCATAATATTTCATTAAAGTTATTACCAGACTTAGGATAAGGGATTAAAAATCAAATAGTTGTACAGTATATACTATATAGTGTAAGTAATAGTTGTTTTGGTGATACTGTATATATATTTTTATAAATTTTAATATTAATATAGAAAATATCGAAGAAATTAATATAAAAAATATTAGTGTCGAAAATATTGTGATGAACCATTAGGAGGCGTCACGTAATGTCTGTCTTATTAGTGCGCGTGAAGTGCGGTTTTAACCGTTCGGGTGATTGAGATGTGCTATCGCGAGACTGAGCGGCGACTGATAAACAATTAAAATAAAGAGCAACTAAATAGCGACTGAACTGCTATTTACAGCGCAGTTCAGATATACCATATTTATTAATTTTATTTGAATCAGAATTTAGATTCGCCTCAATATTAATGTCGAAAATTTTAGTGTTGAAAATATTAATATCAAAAATAACATTACAAAAAATAAATTTGAGATATTGAAATTTTAAAAAAATATTCTAAAGTTTGGCGCAATAAATTACTTTGTTTAATTTTTTAAATACTTAAACAATCAAATTTATAGAAAATTATGTTTTTTGGTTTACATTAAAACTTTTTTTATTACAATTATGAATTGAGCTAAATAATTTAAGCTCGTCACATCTTTTAATGTTTCAAGCTATTTCGTCCAAAACCAATCACAATTGAGATGATATCATGCTAATACATATAATGCTATTAGTTACAGTCAATTTTATTTTTAATTTTTATTTAAAAATAACTGTATGCAATAGTTTTATTTAACCAAAAAAACCTTTTAACATAATTTAGCTTCTGGAATCTAGATAATTCATTAATGCAATTTTGCGTAATTAAAAATATTTAGTGCGACAGATTATAAACCAACGATTCTTATAAATAGTTTAGATTTTACTATTTAAAATATTTAAATAAAAATACATCAAATTACCGATTAAATAAAATTCAAATTACCGTCAAATTGTTTCATATTTTCAATTCTTGAGTGTAAAGACGTGTTTTAATAGCAATTTGTATTAATTTTATAAATTTCTACAGTACGTGTATATATTGTTTTACCAAAAGCTCGAACCTAAGGTATAGTAATTTGTTGTGATGTATGGTGACACAGAGTCTGAGATGGGATTAAATATATAAACACACAGAATACCAAATATACTTTAAATGTAAAATTTATTGAAGAATATCATTAATCCCATTCAATCGAATTTTTAGTTACAATTTGTTTTAAGTTTACATAAAATAAAATATTCAAGCGGAATAAATAACATTAATTTCAGTAACATTAACATTAGACTTTGATTATTTAAATTTAGTATCTATTCTCTCTGTTGTGTCCTCTTATGTTAACATGATTGTAGAAGTGCTACAAAAATCGGTCGTGGCAATAACCAATTGAACTTTATTTTATTAAATAAAATTGATTGTGTTTAAATACTAATAGTACTTTGAGTTAAAAAACAAAATAAAACATTTTCATTTATAAATATGCTAAAAGTAACTTTATTAGGTTTTTATATTTTTAAAAATACAATTAAAATTCAACTAATATTATTGAACTTTTAATGTACATGACTCATTAAATTTTATTAATATTTAAATTCAAATATAAATTATTTTTTGCTTTATTTGCTTAAATTATTAACAATTTTTATGAATAGTACATTATAATATTTATTTGCGCAAGTTTAAAGCAAATTTAACGTTTTAAAATAAAGCCTGATTGGTTATTGACACAACCAATTTTTGTAGTACTTATACAATTTTACAAACTAATTTCTCCTGCATTTTCAGTTCATTTCCTCAATTTTTAACTTATATTTTTGGATTCTATACACAATTATCTATCAAAAAATTATGTTATTTTAAATAGCGTTATATAAATCAATAAATTATTTAACATTTAGTAAATTTTCTATTCTTTTCTATTAAAAATTTCAAAAATTATTTTTTCACCTTTCTGATTTTGCAAAAATTTTTAATTTTGTTTTACTGAATTTAGTACTTGTTAAAAATTCAAAATATAATAAAAATTAAAAAAATTTGTGGTGGTCAAGGTGCTTTTGAATATAATAGCACAATATTGAAAACATTTATGATGCGAGTTGTCGGACGGTTTGGTAATTGTTTAATGTCTTTGATTTTCGTTAACTTTATTTTTTTAAATCTCTATAAAAAGAAACAATATTTTATGAGATCAGGTGACCGACGGGGCTATGGATGTGAACCCTGGCATCAATAGACAACATATAATATAAAACTGACTTAACTTAAAAAAATAGAATTGATTGAAATTTTTTCCAATTCTATAGTATTGTTATGTAATAATCCGTAGAATTTGGTTAAAAATTAATAACATTTTTGTCTTAACTTTATGCAAGTCTTTATAGAAGCGATATTAATACAAAAATTAGATAAATTTAAAATTTGAAAAAAAGTAAATTTATTAGAATTAAGAACATAGAGAATACACGAATCAACAGATCTTAAATCAAATTTTCAAAAAATCACAATTTCTTCAATATTTATAGAAAAGATTTGTCGAAATAACTTGAATTTAAATATATTAACAAACCTTCGCTAATAATCTTAAAACTAATCAATATATCGATTAATAGTAATAATAATATTGATTTGGACTAACACTCAATGTTTATACAGTATATTCCGAATAATTTGTTAAATATTACAGAATATGACAAATATATAAAGCATTAAATTATTGTTTTCAGCCGTAAATTATAAAACTCTTTTTGTAATTCCGAGACATTGTTTACAGTTTAATAAAAGGTATTTATTTTGAAAAAAATTCGACTCAAACTATCACTTAGTGTATTATAAACTGTAACTGAATTAAATCAAAACGTATTAATCATTTACAATAATCGTGTTATACACCAATAGCTAATTGTTTGCTAAAAACGGTTTAGAAATAAATTTTTATACAACTATTAAAATAACTTAAAAACATTTAATTAGACATAAAATAGATTCAAATAAAGAATAGATTCGAAGAATTTAACCCAAAAATGTATTAAATATTAATTAAAGAACAAAATATAAACCTAATAAGTGTTAAAATTGAGGGCAAATTATTTGCAAAATTTTGTGCTCATACTGTATCCCGAATATAAATATCAGTTTAATACAGATTAAACATCCAAACATTGGATATTTGTATTTCACTTCAATTGTATTTCAATTCAATTCCAGTTTTTGACAAATATTTAAGTGAAGAGACAATCGATAACTACGAGAATATTCTTATAAAATACGTGAATGAATGCGATTATTATTATTATGACTTCAGAAAAGCTAATTTGAATAAATGAGTAGAATTGCAATTAATTCCATATAATTCTTAATTACTGTTACTTTATTCCAATATTCCGTTTCTTAAACTTATAGTTTAGTCAGAAATTGGCTTTTATTTTAATCGACATTTACTGGCATTTAGTTATCCTTTTCTTTCTTCGCCGGAAAAGGAATCTTAGCTCTGATTCTGTATTAGTTCGAAAAAATCGATTAGAATTTAAAGTAATTAAAGACAACAAATATATACTTAGAAGTAATTTCATTGATTTGAGTCGAGGCGAGAGTTAAATATTGATCGATTTGAGTCTTATTCATCTCATAGACCTTGGGCAGTGAGAACAAACCCAAATACGCCAATATTATGAGCGTCAGTCCGTTAAACCAGGAGCCGATGTAAGTCAAACACCAAAATAAGACAACAAACTGCACCCATATATCAATTCGGTTAATGTACATCAAATCAAATCAATTCATTCATTCAATTAAAACTACATTACTTTAAGAGAGTCGATGATGTCTTCGACTAAGAAAACGCTTCGGAGTTTGTTGAGAGTCGAGGTGATGTGGGCCAGTACGGAGTCGACAATCTGGTGGATGCGTTCACTTGAAGGCGTTATCTCGATCTCTAAATATTCTCTAAACAAACAAACAATTAAAGTCAATATTTAGTGATTGATTCGAGTGGAGTGGATAGAGTGGACAGACTTGAAAGGATGTCCTTCATTAGTCTTCTGAACCGCTTGTAATATATTTTTGTAGATTCTGAAGGAAAGAGTGACGGAAAGGGCGGCCAAAGAGGCGTAAGCGACGACTGATATAATCGAAAAGACGGTGAGAGAGAGAAGGATCGCGAGTCCAGCGCCGAAAACAATTCCACTTTTCTTAGGGTCGCGCCAGTAGACCAACTCAGCCACTGATTCAATCAAATATTCAATTATTAAAATCAATTCATTTAATGCTTTCTTATGTTCTATACGTTTCATAATATACTGTAAGTTATGATGAGATGAGTTTGAAAATAAATATTTTCTTTAATTTAAATTCAATAAATCTCAAGATGTCTTAAGACTGCCTTAGATTAGCTCCAATTGTTTGAATTAGTGATAAATTATAGGCTTCTCGAGCATAGACTTATCAAACGAATTGAGTGATAGCTCTTCTTCACAACAAAAACAAACCAAATATCGATCGGTTGGACAACTGTATGGATACAGAGTTCAGACCACACACAGTATAATACGTTCGCATTCACTGCGATTCGTGGCTACAAAAACCCCTCCTTTTAAACAAATCGCTATTTTTTGGTTTTGTACCAACTTTTCAAACTTCACAAAACGATTACATTTCTAATTGTTTTACTCTTTACTCATTAATCTAACCATTAGATAGAAAAATAAAACAATAACTTTAAATAGAAATCTTTATTAATCAAAACCAGAATTTGTTGATTTAAAAAAATAGCTAAAAATATTAAATTTGCAAATACTGTCCAATCGATACAAACTATCAAACATTTTTCAATTGCAACTTCAAATCAATATTAATTATATTAATTATTTCACTCAATTGGCACAACTCTAAACTAACTCAACAACAATTTCAATAGTAATGAAATGCATAAAACAATTGTTTAATTTAATTTAATATTTAAAAACCAATGTTAATGTATAGCATATATTAACTCTGATTTGTCAGCAGTTTGTAGACTAAGAGAATGACGAATCAAAAGAGCGATTAATTAAGATTTCAATCAAATTGAATGCAAAAAAGGTTATAAATAAGAATAGCCAACAAATCAATATTAAATGCAATTACAGAATATCTACAGTCTATGTCTAACCATAACTAGTTAGTGACAAAATTGTAGTTAAATTAAAATTAAAGTAAATTTAAACTGAATTAAGCTGAGAAAAGGAGGGGAAAGGGAGAGAGAGAGGAGAGCAGTAGAGCGGATCGAAAGCGTCGAGTTTGCACTCGAATTGATATTACGTTACAATCGTTACATACATTACATAACAATGTTTTGGGGCTTATGAAGTAAACAGTGTTTTGGTTACCTTTCATAGCAATAACATTATACCATCTATTGTCTGCTTTTACTGTCACTGAATTCGGTTCCAAATCTGAAGACATTTCGGATAAATTGTGCACAAAATCAAACACTTAGTCAATAGAATTCACTAAATTTTTAAGTTTTGTGTGAATGAGGATAAAAGGCGACAATAATTAAGAAACGAATTTATATATTATTAGAAAACTTGAAATACGAGGAAAGCAGTGGTAATGGAATGGGAAGAGCCTAACAGTCTCTGACACTACAACTCTATAGTCTATACACTATATACTGACAGTCTGTACACCAAATCGAAAGCTATGAGAAACGCGCGAAATACACACTGGAAGAGCTCATATAGACCATAGAGACGGGAGGCCTACACCACTCCACTGATCAGCTGTGCTCTACCTCTATAGGCGCTGACGACACCGAGCGGTCGTCACACCAATACGAAACTGCCAGTGCTATCATATGACTGCATTTCCTACCCTAACACTACTATCGCTTATATAATAGAGTGTATGACTCAATCTCAATGTCTGCTAATTGTCTATTAATTAATTAACTGATTGGTTAGTCGAGAATATTTGAATTAAAAGTTTCTAAATATAATATTTAGTTATATAGTTAGCAAACAATTTATAATTTATATCACAATAAATATTCACTCTTTTTTGTCTCTGAGGGTCACATTTGAACCAATCGATGATAATTTTCTTATGGCTTAAGTATTATTTATTTTGACCTCAAATTTGAGGCAATTTTAGTGCAAATTGTCACGAATTGCTTGAATGTACTGTACATTCAAATCAGTTAAATAAACAATAAATTACTTCAAGTTTAACAACTTATGGAAATATAAATATTTAAACATTTCGGCTCTCAATGCCATTCTCTAATCATTTTGTCTGAATTTGTTGTGGTTTATGATATAGAAGAAAATCGTAAATAATTGACAATATCTAACGCAAGACTACACGTGCAAACATGCAACATGAGTAAACTAAGCATTCATAAAAATTGCTTTAATGTCACAATTAGCTAATTAATTATTTATTAGTAAACAATATTATACAGTAGTGAGTGATGATGTGAAGATAACATAAAAGTCAGTATTATTGTAGAGTAAATGTAATCGAATACTGCTTGCAATGAAAAGTTTACTAATATTGAAAGCTTTTCACCAAATTTCTTCCAAATTAAAAGCAAATCCTAAGTCTATTATAACTTTCTCTCTTAACCATTCTATGTATGTAATCAAAGTATGAAAAGAATTTAAGTCACGAATAGTTACAAGTTTTAAAAAACTATTGTTTACTCTTTAACACAATAATTGTTTCAATTCAATATAAAATTAACATTTAATACAGTATTGTAAAGATTATTGCAATTGCCGAGAGGGAGTAGTGATAACCTCGAAAATAAATTTAATTTTTTTTAACTCAATTTAATAGATGTTTAGATAAGAGTTTATAAATTATTTTATCTCAATTATATATATTATACGTAAAAATCATATAAAAGTAATATTTTCAAACCTATCCTTTCTAATCCGTATTAACGACTTAAAATTAATATAATTATAGTAATTTATTTAAATAAACCTGTTAATTTTAATTTAAGAATATTTTTATTTCTTTATTAAAACAGATTTCCCTAAATTCAATCGCTTTAACAATTTAACCAATAATTAACTTAATTTTACTGAATATCTCAAACAAACTAGAATTGTTATCTATAACTTATAGACTATAAGATCCTTTAATATAATGTGTTCGATTCTCATTTAAATGATTAGAAAATCTAATCCAGTTCAAATTCGATCATAATGTAAATAGATTTGAAAATATATTAAATTTCTGATAATAAAAATTTAGAATAAAAGAAAGAATATTAAAACACTACAAAATTATTAGTAAATCTCTTATTCAATGATAAGTTAACTGTTCTAAATTTACACTTATCTCTGCAAGCTAATATTTTCTCTAAAGCTTCATTATGTAACCCTAAATTGTATTTTTAAATTGTTTAGAACAACTTGGACTAATTTAAAATCAAGTTTTACTTCAGACCTGTATCAATGTGACTTAAACTAATCAGATTTATTTTAATTTAATTTCAACTAACCTAGTTCTATCCAATGTAAAATCTTAAGCTCATGACTTGGTTGTACTGTACAATATGTAATAAGCAGTGAATGTCGATTGCAATTTGCAATGTTTGCTGATGTGACTTAACTTTCAGTTTTAGACATTTGACATCTCAGACGAGTCCCTCCTTCTCATTAAGGACCAGATCTACTGTAAACTACATTTAAGACTTAACTAAATATGTAAATGAGTTAATTAAAACCATATTAAAATTGACTAGGCCAATTACAATAATCATGACTGTTATGCGATAATCAATTATTTAGAAATTATCTCGAAGTACATGCATTCGAAGTACTGTTTGGATTGGATTAAGTGTTGTCTGAGAAAAGGTTCGGTCGAACATGTGATCTGATATCGAAATCGGAAGAAATGAATTGTAATTGTTGTACGGGTTGTACGACTATATTGTTTACTCATCTCATTATAACGAGTGTTTGCAAATCATAAGTTATTTTAATCTGAGAATATTTAGCGATAAAGCAATTTAAACATAACTTTTGAACAAAACTAAAATAACGCGAATTTTATGCTATTTTTAGAAAAGAACCAAAAAATATTTAAAAGCAATTCTTACCCGTTGGATTCAACTGATTCGGGTTAAACCAAGCACCTGTATGTGAGCCATAGGGTTAAGCAAATAAGTGTTATTTAGTAAACTAGAGAATTTTTAAACTAAATAGTATTGAAAATTTAAATTAAATAATTATTTGAGTAATTTAATAGTGAATCTGCAAATCAAACAAAGCTATGGCTAAGCAATGGCTAAGCAATCCATTAAATATGTTTTGCATGCATTCAAATCGTGTCAATTATAAACTTTTAATTTGTTTATTTCAAATCAGATTTTAATAAACAATTTACTAATTCATCTAAAACTACAACTTTTCGTAACTAAATGTTTGCAAATATTTAAGCGTTTGAAACGAATACTAAGAATTGAGTTTTGAAGAGAAGTCGCAGTTCGAGCACTCAGTCAATAGTAAACTATTTTAAAACGTGTCTCAAATTGATTACGCAATCGATATCCGATTGCAAGCAATGACTCTAAGTTTCAAACCGTATGGTTCTGTTGGTCTTCTGGTAGTGATTGCAAAAACAAATTTAAATTCAGTTCAAAACAGATTTCAAACAAAAATCCTATAAATAATCCATTAGTTTAATGTCGTTATCGATAAATATTGAATCAAATGTCCATTCGTTGACACAATTTTCAAAAATAAACTTTTGGTAAAAGTTTAGACAATATGAGTAATAGTTGAAAGAATATAATTTATTTGATGTAAAACTATAGACAATATCCGAAATAATGTCTGACTCACATGGACTCGAAGAACAGCCAGCGTCGGCCACCGTCTCTTCAGTCGATTGTTTCGGAGGTTTGGTCATTGTCTGCGCACAGGTAGGTATGATAGGTATAGCAGATATCTCAGGAGTTGTTTGCTTTGCCTCGACTTCGACGAACGACTCAATTGGTGACTCTTCAGTGTCTTCGGTGTCTTCGAACTGGTGCTGATCCGAGTGATCTGAACTGATGTGGTCTTGAGTTGGGAAGTGATGACTGGTGTGAGTCTCTAAAGTATCTAAATTTGGAGATTGAGTCAGTTCTAGTGCTAGTGCTTGTGCTTGAGGTCTGAGCTCTGCTGAGTGTGAGTCTGACTCTGAGTTCCAAATATCGCTTCTATTGGTTGAATGAATGTGCGATTCATCCAAACTCTCAATCGGAGTCATTACAGGCATAGGACTACTGTAGTCACCACTGGAGGGCAGCGCTGCCGACCCCTCTCTTTCGTGTAAGAGTGTTCCGGCACTCAGGGCGTGGTCTGACTCAGGCCTAGACTCGACCAAAGAGGGCGACTCTTCCGGCACTTCTCTGCCAAAGCTTGACATTTGAGTCATACCTATCATACCTGAATCCAAATCTAATAAACTATTCTTCGGATCGACTGAAGACACGCCGAAGTCAGTGGCAATCGTTTCAAAGGGTTCGCAGTTCTCCACAAATCTCTCGAAATTCTCTTCGGTTTCTGTCGTTTGTCTTCTGTTGTGCTGTGGAGTCGAAAACGGGTCATCAGTATTGAGTTCGTAGTCAGACATCGGACCTAAAGTCTGATCAGAATGAGATCCAATTCTCAGATCCCTTCCAAAGCCATAGCTCTGAGCAGTTAAGACATTATCGTCAGACAATTGGTACAGAATTTCGTCTTTAGTCGTCTGTTCCGAACCCATCGATCGGTCCATTAAGTCATCAATAGTTTCAGTATTTCTATCGGAACTCACATTCGATTCAATTATGTCTTCACTCGCTTTGGGCAGCGATTGCATTATGTCTTGGCCTAAGTCGTCGTCGTCCTCCTCCTCCTCGTCCTCGTCCTCTTCCTCCTCGTCATAGATGTACTGCTGAATAGGTTGTCCACTATATCGGTGTTCGCTATGATATTCGATGTTTTGATTGAACGGCTCTTCTTCTTCTGGTTGTTCGCTCCGGTCCTCCAGTGTCTGATCTCTTGTCTCCAAATTCTGGACTAAGTCTTGAGACTCTTTATCGTGTTTTTGAAACTCGAGAGCACTGTTCATGAGTTGTTGGGTAACATTTGTGGCCACTATTTCTTCGGGACTCTCGTGGCCCTCACGGCCCACATCTTTGTTGGGCTCTTCGAATGGCGGCAATCGGTGGTCGAAACCCATCTGTCGATCACTTTCGGCGGAATCGGATTTATCCATATTTTTATGTTTCGATAATTAAATTAATAAAAAAAAACTATTGAATAAATAATTAGACTTTTGATTAAAAAACAATGAATTAAATAATGGTTTAATGAAAACACTTTATCGTTGAGTAAACGTCAAATCCGTAAATAGTTTTGAACTGAAATGTTAACTAAGAAACTGATAAACAGTTGAAATAATGTGTTTATGCGTTGATTCGGAATATTCTTTAGTGAATCGAAAGCCAAACTTAGATTCAAAGCTTAGATGCTTTGAATGCTTTGCAGTATCTCTGCTCTTATTTTCTATTCTGTATTACAGTATTAGTATTAGTCATACATTCATAGCATTACTCTATCGTTGAGTGAATGCACAACAGCTTTGGCGAAGACTCAGAACTCGCACATTGAGAGACATAGTCGCGTATGTCTGCAGAATCTGCAGTATTACGTCATACTAGCCATACAGCCATCCCAGTGCTACCAGTGCTGACACTAGGTCTCGGTTATTAGGTGGGGAGTGGGGAGGCGTCAATACGTACCTACTATGTGGTTATGGACTCTTCACTCAGTTAGACTGCAAGAGGTTTATTGTCGGCTTTGGATGAAGGCTCACAAAAGACTTCACTTTTAGACATAATGTTTAGACTCGATATTCTTAGGACTCAATCATATTCTTAACGCATATAAAAAACTTTATTTTAAAACCAAAACTTGTTTTAAGAGTTGGAAAAACTTTTCATATCACGAAAAAGTATATATTCTCTGATTTTGTTGTTAAGTCACTTATAACTAAAACTGGTTTCTATTGGACACTAATTCACAGCTATTGCATACAATGACAGCTAAGAATGTGAATGACCGACAAGTGATGCAATTGACTAGAATTCAAATCAATTTAGAATATCTTTAAATCATTGGTGCGTTCAAAGTGATAGAGCAGTGAAACACTGAAATGTATTGTATGACTAATTGCTGAACTTTTATTGTAATAATAATAAACTCCTGAATACACTAATATCCAGTCATTAATATTTATAATAAATTTTTTATTCTAATATTAAATTACATTCAATTAAATAAAATCGACAATTATTTAGAACAAAAGTTTATTTGTTTTTTAAATTCTAGAATATAAATAAAATTCTCTAAATTAAAAATATAGAAATATTTTTGGAATACAATTGTTTTGCATTGAAGCTCATTAAAGCGCTGAAAAGATTGTAAAACTGAATTTGCTAATTTTAACCCACTTTGAATTTTTTCTCATATTTAAATAATAAAATAACGATTTTAGCAACAAAAAAAACTATTTATCAAACTTATTATTTCAATGTCAACTTAACTTTATATCCTTTATATACTAATACTGTTAAAACAAGATAATATTATTTCAATCAAGATAACAATTTAATTAGGCTTAAATTTAGCTATTTAAATTAAATTATTTTTAAAAATTAATATTTATCTTTAATTAATATAATAAAACCTTAAACAAATCATTTAGCTTTTTGAATTTGTTTTTAAATTTAATTCTATAATATTTTAGTTACATCATCTTATTAATTTAATAAAATTAAACAATAAAAAGACAAAAATTATTATAAAAAATAATAAACCAAAAAATATATATATTTAAAATGTCAACGCTATGCCAAATTAAAAAAATTAAAAATTAGATTTTTAATATACAATAAATCACACTAAAAAGTTTTCTACCTAGATAGATTTTCTGTACGTTTAACTTATTTTAGCTATATTTTTAATTAATAACTTTTAATTGTAAGATATAAACCTTTAATAATATTTAAATCTGTTATTTATAAAAAAAAAATTTATTTATTAAATTTAAACTTTTGTGTTTAACAAGATTTGAAGTTGAATAAAGTTAAATACTGTAAAACAGCGAAACGCAAAAGATAAGAAATCAAAATGTTTGTTAACTTTTATACCATTTGTTAAGCATACAAAAACAGTATATCTGCGTGGTCACCCAAGGACAAGTTTTGGACCAAGCAGATATATTGTTTTTGTATTTTTAGCAAACAGTTAAATTACTAATCAACTCTTTTGAACTATGAAATGTTGCGCTTCTATGTTGTAAAATATACCGTAGAGTAGAGTTGTAGTAATAAACTAAATATGGAGAAGTGGGAGAAGCTCTGGTACTCGATTGATCTGCCATTTTGACAGATAAATCTGACTTAATATCATAACGATATATCGTATAATTAGCGGTCAAATTAAAATTTAAATATTTTATTAATTAGTAAAGTATATTGCTTATGTATTAATAATAGTCAATAATAAATATTAAAATTTTAACTTGATTATTACTATATTACCATATTATTATATATTATAATATAATATATTATTATTACCATAAGTTTAAAATAATTTTACTGAACTATAACTGTACCAGATAAAGTACTCAAAAAAGCATCAAATTATTATGTCGAAGATTAGTAAAAGTAATAGAAGTGTGCAAGGAGAATGTAAGCTCAAAATTCCTTCTGAATAAAGAGCTTTTTGTAACTTATTAATAATAAGCAGAGATGGGCACATTTCATAGTTCAAAAGTGGTAATTAACGTTTTATACCATTTACGTTATAGTGGCCACTGCAGATATATTGTTTTTGTATGCTTAGCAATTGGTATAAAATGTTAATTAACTCTTTTGAACTATGAGATTAAATCATCTCTGATAATAAGTTATTATAAAAAATTGATTTTTATCAAAACATTTGCCTGTTCCAAAATAGTTTGATAATTAAAAATTAATAAACTCTTTTAACTGATTAAAAATAAATATTATTTTAATATTATTTAAAATAACACTGAAAATTGTAAACATATATGTACAAATTTTAATGTTTAAATTACTTTTAAGTTTATCTGTTGTTTTTCTTTGAGTAAAAAAAGGTTCCCTAGTTAAAAAATTTTTGACTTTCAGTGAATAAAGTAAGAGTTTCCCTAGTTTTATCCCCCCTGAATACTAGCGACAAATTTTGTTTTATTTTTGCTCAAATATTATGTCAACGTTTATATAAGATTGCTCTAGTAAAAATTGTACACAAATTATAATAAGAATTTTAACTTTTTAAATTTGAATTGGCCTTCAATGCTCTAAGCTAATATTCTTTTGTTTAGACTCTATCTTTTACTAAATTGTTGCTAAATCTGGTTTAAATTCAGTTAAATTATATAAATCTGCATTCTTAATAAATAGGGTTTTTGAGCATTTTTGGAAAAATTCCTCCCCTGATACCCATCCTAGAGTTATGGCCAAAATTTTAGAGAAAAAAAATCCCTCCCCTGATCCGCCCTGGATCGACCGATCTTTTCGATTCCTGGTAAAATGGCAGACATTTTGTTTTTCAATTTGTAATTTAGTCAGATTTAAATCGGTTCAATTTAAAAATTAGAAATTTTGATCAAAAGACTAAAAAAACTTACAACCCGATAAAACATAAAAAGGGTAAATTATTTATTTTTCAGACCATAAAGGAGGTATTTATTAAATTTACAATGTTAGGCTGTATTTTTTGCCATGCTTGCACTCCTTGGTGGGCTCTGTTTTTAAATTATTCTAATAATACTAGAAATTTGTTTGAAACAGTGTCAAAGTAATATTAAAACCTCAAAATAGGAATTATGTAATATGTTTATTAGAGTGTATTATAAACTAATTATAATTTATAAATTATAATCAGTATATAATAAACACTAATTTATATTTAATGAAATAATTTTATTCGTAATTATGCAAAATATGAATAAATATTTTAGTTTTTATACAGATATGTAAAACATTTTATTTTATATCTATTTCAGCAAAACTGTTATCGAAATAGTTTCTGTCAGTTATGAACTCAAAACCCGTGAAAATAATCCATAATTTAGTCGAACGTAAAGTAATGAACACAAAAGTAGGTATACTTTTAGTGACCTATAGTGTAATTAGCACTAACCCACTCCTCTTTACAGCTTTTACTTTAATCATATTTTTTAATTTGCAAAATTAATTTGATTGCTAAATAAGTATCGGCACAATTTTCATATAATGTAAAACAAGACAGTTTATTTTTAAAATGTTAATTTTTGATTTTGTATATTTGTATATTATATTTAAAAATATAGCTATAGATTATTTTGTGCTTTGATTGAATATCTCTTTAAATAATAAAATTAACTTGATTTTATTTACCAAATTAAATTTTTATTTAAGTCTTGATTTACACCAAATTCATTGATCGGTATTTCATTTTCGGCACAATTTTAAGAAAACTTAACCATCTTGCTTAATTATTATAAAGTAAAATCAATATAAAATACCCCAGACTTTGAAATTTTGGCAAATATCCTAATGGTCCGGAATATATATATATATATTCTAAGTTGTCTTCACTGAAGACTCTTGGGTAAATTTTTTGAATTTTTTTCGCTCAAAATTAGGAAATTTTCCCTAAATTAGTGCTAAATTCAGTTCAATTGCAAAATTAAAAAATAAATTGTCCCCTCTATACCCCTAGAGTTTGACCAACCTGGTTAATATTATTTAATTTTGATTTAATTATTATAATTATAATTAATATTTCAAATCAATAAAATGTTTTATTTTAAATTAAATTAACGTAAAAACAAACAAAAAAAACAAATGACTAAAAGATTAATAATTAAATTACCGATAATTAACGGAAATATAAAATAAATCAATAAAAAAAGATAAAATGTTTGAACGAATGAGTAAAATAAGTTTAAATTAAATTATGTTTAAATTGACTCAAAATTAGTTCGATATAGCGGTTAAATGAGAGCTCAGTCATCGTCGTCGTCGTCGTCGTCCTCCTCCACCTCGACCTCCTCGGCCTCCCTGGGCTGAGCGCCTCCAGAGGCGAGTCTAAGCAAGACTTTGCTGACGTCGAGTTCGATGGCTTCGGCGACGGCTTTGGGTTTAGCGACTCCAGTCATCTCGTCATTGAATGAAAGGCAGTTCACAATTGACTCTTCGATCGGACGACTAGGCGTTCCACTACTGAAGTAATTGCTGTCAGTTGTGTCCACTTCTTCAGCCATTTCTTCGATCACTTCTTCTTCTATTGTCTCTCTATTGGCGGCTATTAATCGATTAATTTAAATAAAATTAAAGAAAAGCAAAACACAAATCAATTAACAATACATTGATTTGAGATAATCTTTCGAATAGACATCTCTTCCAATTGCAATCTATTCCTCTGGTCTTCGAGTCTACGGATCATATCGTCGATAAACTTCTTCTCTTCGACTAAATACCGCATTTGTCTTATCTGATCCCGTATTTCATCCGCTCTATTCATCTCTTCACTAATTTATATATTATTTATTCAATTAATATATAAATTAATATTAAATTTAATTATTTGTAAAAAATAATAATTAAATAAAATTTAAAATTTGTTTAAAAAGCAAAACAACTGAGAAATGGAAATAAAGAGCCAATCGATGGACGCATTCACTAAACTTAGTGTTGGAAATACACAAATTTCTGGCTATTTCTGCCGATTTCTGGCAATAGTTGATATATTACAATGGACAAATTGGCTAATTTTAACAAGATTAAAAAACATATTCAAACAATTATTAATTATGTATTTGACAAAATAAAAACAAAAAAATTTATTTTAAGTCTTTATCTTGTAAATATTTTTTTACTTAAACTTAAACACTATCTAATATAATTATGAATTTTTAATAAGTAATTTTATTTTTAAAGTATTAAATAATTTTTATAATCGTACAAATAAACTAAAAACATTAAAAAATTACCGATTAAGAAAAATTAAATTTAAATTTATTTGATTGTTATTTACTTTAATATTCACATTATTAGTAAATAAAAAAACAGTAAAATACTTTTATAGGTAAACATATTTGTTTTGGCAAATATAATATTTTTAAATTATATTTAATATGAACTTATTTACAATACTAAAATTTTAAAAAAGTTTTATATGTAATAATTTTATAAAATATATTTTGAACATGTAATTAAAAACAACTTTTGGTAAAAATATTGAATACAGAATTATTGGTATAATTTCAAATTTTTGTAATATTTTGTTACTTTTTAAAATTATTTAAATTTAATTAAACCATATTTAATAATTTTAATATAAATTAATTTAAAGTTAACTTAACAGTAATTAATTTAAATCTAAAAATTTATATACACAATTAGCTGAAATGTCACAAAAGTTTTGGACAAATATTTTTGTTTTCTGCTTTCTATTTTTGTTTTGGAACACAGTAAAATAACGTCACCGAACGCTATGATCATAATTTTACAAATACAGCATTTTTTGTTTGTTTTACTTAATTTTTGCAATATCTTTAAATTTTGAAATAATTTTAGAAATTACAAATTTTTACAACACTAACTAAAACATATGTTTTCCTACTTTTGGCGCTTTTTGTTCCATTCATTCAATATTCAGTCGATTTTTGTCAAAACATTTCTTTATTTATTGACAAAAACTTACTTTTAATGTAACGTAAAATTAATTTAATATATATTTAACTCAATTTGAATCAAATTTATTATTTATTTAATAAGTTTAACTAATTTTAAAGTTTAAATATAATAAAATATATTTTGAAACAAAACAAACAAAAAAGTAATTAATTAAAAAAAAATCTATTTTTGGAAAATAGTCTTCAAATCGATTGCAATGTTTGGCGACAAAGCAGTGGAACTGATAAAGGGTTTGACCCGCGATAGCAATGACCCGATGCCTGCATATAGTCATGAATTGGTGGCCAAAGTGGTCGAAGAAATGGCAGAATTGAATCGACAAATACAGCAATTCGTGTGAGTCTTGACTCAATTGATTCGAATCGACATTCCGTTCCTTTTAATCGATTTTTGATTTGTTTTCACAAAAAGTCAATCGAATGACAGAACCAATGATAGCACTCAAGAGGAATATCGGTCTCAACTAGTGGTGACACAAATCAGGTTTTCGGCTCTGCTTTGGAACAAACGATGTCTTCTTTCATATCAGTAGAGTTTGGCCACAATTTTGAGACAATTTTTATTAAATAATAATTTTGTGTTTAGTTATAATAGGCTTTTGAAGCTAAAGCGGTTGCGCTGGGAGTTCGGGTCAGTCCTCCCGCGCGACATAACCGCCAATCTATCCGACCCGGAGTTGGTCTGGTTTTTGGACTATTCGCGCAATTTATCCGATTATATGAATAAACTAAATGTCGGAAAAGGTATGGATTTAACACTTCATAAGAAACCCCCAAAAAGACTATACATTAAAGTAAGTCATCAATCGATTGATTGTTTGAATTAATTGAAACTAATTTAGCGATAATTTTAAGGTTCGCTGTAATACAGAATACGGAGACTTCGAGTTAGACGACGGCACGAGTGTTATGCTCAGTAAGGATAGTATGGTATGTCATGTCATGTCTTAATATGGTTTTGGTTTAACTTACTATTTGTCTGATTTGTATTAATCTAACTCTCGATAGCATTACCTGCCGTTAGCCCAATGCGAAAAATTAATATTAGGCGGAGTTCTCGAACAGATAATCGAATAATCGATTCTTTAATTTATTTTTAAAATTCAATAAAAATCAACTTTTTTTATATAATAATAATTTAAATATAATTAATAATACTATTAATGCATTAAATAATTGAATGCGATTTCGTATTTATATATTTACAAATGGAAGCATAAAATAGATATATATTTCGATTTAAAAAATTAATAAAATTCAATGTTTTTATGGAATATAATTAAAACGGAATTTAAGGCCAAAGGAATGTTAGGCATATCTATTGAAAGGCACTAATTGTATAGTTAATCAGATAATGTAAATAATTATTGTTATTCATTCCTTTTTACTACTAATGCGCTGTTCGACCAAATTAAGCAATTTGTCTGAATATTGCTGTAATAAAGTCATCGCTTGTGTCATACTCTCCGGCGGAAGACTATAATTGGAATCACTGTTTGGAATGTTAGTTAAGTTTGTGTTTGGCGTTCGAACGGTTTGACTGCAATTCAAATGGTTGGCCGATTGCAGGCTCTGACATGTATTCGATATATTGTCGCTTAAGAATTGTCTCATTTTAACGTTTCCGGACTCTGACGATCGCTCGAAGATTCGAATCGCGTATTTCGATATTGAGTTCAATTCGTTGACTACCAGTTGGCAGAGCTCTTGAGTTACTGTCCGTTCGAATCAAACAAATCTTATTTTAGAATAATTTCAAACAAATGATGTGTTGTTTGACTTACGCGGAACTGTCGACGGATTAGTCATCGATAAGTCGAGTCTTTCGTTCTGAATGAGAGGCAGAGGTGGTGTCGCCCAAAGACCACTTCCAGAGGAAGAGCTATTGCTCCGGAGTTTGATTGGAGTCTCTCTTCCAATGTTCGCTAAATTGAATTCACTTTTCGAAGAACGCATTTCATTGTTCCAAAGCCTTCGGGTTCTGGTCTGGGGCTGAAGTGACGCCTCTTTTGTTTGGGGAATCGTTTGACTCGTGGATGAGCGCCGAATCTGTTTGAGAATATTGGGTTTGGGAGGAGTGACGGGTCGGGGCCTACCGAACGGCTTCTCATCTGAAGACGAAGAGTTGGACTCGTCATCCGAACTATCCCTTTGACCGCTTGAGAACGAATTGTTCGATTTCCTCATTGGAGTCGGAGGTGCACTGAGACGGCCAGAGGTTAGGGTTGGTTTCGGAGTGCTTTGGGATGTGCTGTTACTCCACAAGCCTTTGCTCTTAAGTGAAATCGATTGCGATTTAATGCTATCGACTTTACTAAGTGTACTAATACTAGTGCTTCGAGACATTCCGTCACTTGTGTTCGAATCACTCGCTTTGTTGTTCTCCCAAAGCGGAGCCGAGCCTTAAATGAGTCCAAAACAGAGTTCAAACAATTATAAGCTTATCTCAAATCACTATTGAATATCAATTATGTAAAAACAAAATTATTTTCGTTCTGCTCTACAATCGGGTCATAACTTGCAATTAAAATAAAATAATTATAATTACTCTTGAAATTCAAGTTCAGCTCAGAATTGCCCAAAAGTTTTCTTTGCGGTGAAAATGACAGATCGCTCAGTGATATCGAACGACGGATTGCTTCCGAGGCTAAGCAAGACATCGAATCAGAGAAATGAGATTAAGTTAATCAAAACAAAAAATTTATAATAATTTTACTAAAACTTACAATCAATTCCATTCATGTTCTTCACATCAGATTCAAAGTTATATTCCCTGAGATTGGCCACACTTTTCGAATTACTCAGACCCGAGCCCTTCCAACCCAACTATATATAAAAAGATTGAATGCATTAGACATTAGACGCCAACACATATGCACACAAAGAGACGACAACTAATAGAGAGCTAATAGAGCTGAGAGGTCTGATAGCATGCCTACCGTTTCGAGCTTCTTTCGCGCTTCACTGATCGCTTTCGTCAGTTCTTCCCTTCTCTTCGAAATGGGAGGCTTTGAAGTCAATGGACTGTTACTACTCCTACCGGTGCTCTTATCGCTATTGCCATTGGGTTGAGTAGTGATCGGAGAAGTCTTCGAATGATATTTCGATGAAATACTCGACCGATTCGGAGTCAAAGAATCGGAACGACTCACAGACTTGTCTACCGTTGGGCTAACATTTAGTTTATCCATATTCTCAAAAGTACTCTTCAAATACCGATCCCTTTGATCGATTCGATCCAAGTTCTCAGTACTCATATAAATAGAGTTCCTATTGTTGGCACTTCGGTCGCTGTCGCCGACAGTGGTGTTGGAGTCCTCGTCATCGCTATTAAGTTCATTGAAATTCGGAACACTTATTGACGGCACGACTCCTCCAAATCCTGAAAATCGCTTTAAAACGCTTTTGGATTTACGCGACCTTTGATTGTCAGGCGATTCGATCACTTTGAACAGAGAGCCGGAAAACCTGTCGTCGCTATCAGTCGTATTGAGATCGTCGTCGTCTTCATTGCGGAAACTGCTCGCAGACGACGAGTCTGTCGTTCGATATCGAATGTCTCCGTTTTTATCGGTTTCCGACTTATTATTCAAAGAGTTCTCTGTTTCCAAATGATTCGAATTCATGGTTTTGGCCGTCGGGTACGGAATGACTGCGTCTTCACTCAGATACGACTTAACGACTAGATTCTGGCTGTTCTCCATTCGCTGAGCCCAACGACCTTTGGCCGGAAGCGGTGGCTTCGATGACTGCTCTAAGTCGACGGGTTTGGCGTTTGGGTCGCGATTTAATTCCTCTGCCATTTGCTTCTTCGCCCAAAGAGGCAGTGATTTCAGATTAAACCGATAGAGCGGTGAAGTGCTGTTGCCGTTCATAGAATTGTCATCATTAGTGTCATTGGGTTGGGTGAGAGGTTTGGTTGGAATTTCAATTTTAGGGGTTTCTAGCACCGGAACAGCAGGTAATCCCAACTTCGAAGCGATCGCATTAACCATTTCGTTCGGGAGTTTCCAAATGAATATACATCCGTCGCCCGAAACTGATATCAAATTCTTTCCGTTTTCCGAAAACTTCAGTCCAGTCACCAGTTCTGAGTGACCACTGGTTGCGGCCAAACACTCGCCCGACTGATAGTCGTAGATATAGAGACTCTTATCGGTACAGGAAGTGGCTATGAATGAGCCGCTCGGGTCTAACGCTATTTTGATGAGCGTTCCGTCGTCTCCCTGCGAGCCCTTAAAATTCGATGTGTTTTTGCCGGTCAGCACATCATACACTCGAATCATACGGTCCTGACATGCAGTCAACGCATAGTTCTGTTCGACGTCTACCTCCATATCATAGAGTGTAGTCTTCCCGACCACATGATGTTCTCTCACAAAGTTAAACGGCTGTCCATTCGATTCAACGCCTTTCCTGAATATCAGCGACTTATCGGCGCCGCAACTAATCATTTGTAGATTTTTGTGTAATTTGTTTCGAACGAACTTAACGGCAGTTATAGACGACGAGTGATCGTCCATTGTTTGGACAAAAGAGTACTGTTGCCGGACATCGAATATATGGATGAGTCGGTCCCGACTCGCAGACGCCAATAATGCCTTTCCGTCGTAGATCTGTTCATTGGAATACTCCAAACAAAGCACTTCCGAATCGTGGGCTTCTATTTTGCACAAGTCTTGCTGTAATTCCAAATCAAATATTCGTATATTTCCCGATCGATCGCCTTTTCAACACATATTTTGTTATATTTCTGTCGCATAACTCAGTTTTGATCAACACTTACCCGAAGCCAAGTGTCTGCCATCCGGTGACAGTTTCAATGATCGAACGCCATTCTTGCCGTCATAAGTGGTGTCAGCTTTGGAATCAGTGCTTTCACTTGGACTGAAAACAACGTCACAAATGTATGACAACTCCGGATCCATATATAGAATCTTCAACAACTCGGCGCTAAATATATTGCGTTTATAGACATAATTCGATTCCTGACTACCTTTGAGAACATCTAAATTCCAAATACGAATCGTGTCATCACTGGAACAGGTCATGAATGTACCAGAAGGGAGGAGTTGGCACTTGGATTGGTTTGGATATGTCTGTAGAAGAAGATTGAAATTATTTATTAAAATTCGAGAATTGAAACGGAAAGTCATGTATGCCTTACCTCTATTGCCCAAATACAACTCGAGTGATACAAAAACGAATGCAATTTTCCTATTTTCTTAATATTAGAAATTGTCCAAAAATATACGCTTCGGTCGCCGTAGACACAAGTGACCACTTCGTTAGTCTCATCGAGTGCTATGGCTATAGTGTCGGCATATTTGACGCCTGCGCTCGCATTAGTACCAGAGCTCAGATCACTTATAAACAAATAATTATCAGAAAAATAGAATTCAAAGAAAATGCTTTTTATTACTTTCGGGTAAATCCACGCGCAATGTCAATGCCGAGAGAGTGGGGTCGGGGCAAAGTGCACACGAAATGCAAAGTCTTCGGGTTGAAACATCTCACAATTCCTTGAGCACAACCCACACAAATCAATTGATCGCTAATACTAATACAATTGGCACTCGTAGTCTGCACAGGTATGCAATAAAGCTTATTAGTGTTTCTATTCATTAACTAATTCATTGTTATAATTTGTAAATTATATAATTTATGATAAGAACTAATACTTTGCTCCTAAACCTCATCGATTGGCCGATTGGCCCATTTTGAACATTTTTGTTCGACAAACACAAGTCATATTTGAAGATTATTTTAATAAAATTAATTGCAACTTGCTATCTTGTTATTCAAAATCAATTTTAATTCTAATAAAATACAAAATTGCGAATTTGTATATAAAAAACAACTTGCATCCCAACCCTCCTGATCCACGAGATTCTACTTATGGCTAATTATATTTAAGTAAATGAAAGTTTGGATTAGATTTGACCCGTAATCACAAATGTGGGCGATATTAATGATTAAATTTTTAGTTGTCTTTTAAATAAAAACCAAATTTAGAGCAAATATCTCAGTTCTGAATATTGTTAAAAATGTGTTAAGCCTTGAATTGGAAACGACTGGAACTCACTCTCAATTCAACCCATTTGTCGAGAAGTCTTCTGTTATTGAATTCACATAAGAGCCCCGATTTGGTTATGGCGTACGTCGAGTCAGACATGTTTGAGCGCCCGCACGACACATCGCAAAAGTAGTTATTGCGCTGATCGCCCAGAATGGCCGACCGTCCCATCAATGGCAACGATTCGAATTTACTCCGGGAAGACTTGGAGTATTCCAAATACCAGAACTTGACATGTCTGTTTCCTACAGTCACGAAATAGGAACCATTGCTTCCAAACGACAGCGCTTTCACTTTAGTCGACACTTTATTCGATGCAATCTTAAGGTTGTTCTTCCAGTCCCAGACATTCACAATCATGTCGTGTTGGGAACCGACTGATACAACGTATTTGTTGTTCGGAGAGAATGCCTAATGTGATACCAGTGCGACCGAGGATTAGTCCCACGATAGTCAACGACTTTTGAATTGCCATAGAATAGCAAAACTAATACTCACAACACAATTGATTCCGAATTTATGACCAGCAAAGGCAGCCACTTGTTCGCACGTTGACGAGTCCCACACCCGCACATGTGGCTGATGGCCGCACTGTTCGTATAGTTAGTTAATTAATTAATTAATTGTTAAAAACTGCAATTATTTTAATTCTTGTGTTAACTACCTCTCCGGTGACAATATATTTTCCATCGCATGAGAACTTCGATGCAGTTATTGGTTTTTTAGAGACATTTATTATATGGTTTTGTTTGTTTCGACGTATGTTATAAAACACTAAAACGCATCTAATTTTAAATTAATTTAAAAGACAAGTATTAAATTAGGTTTATATCTGTTATGCCTATTATTCCTAAAAAGTAACATTGATTTTATAGCTGAAAGGATAGTGACCCCAGACTCAAGTGGCTATTATATTGTAGAATAACCCTTTGAAATGCTATAGATATACAAAGAATGCATTTATAATCCCAAAGTTTTTTCAGATTTTCATCAGAGCGTGAAATAAATTTTGTATAAAAAATGAATTAAAAAAATAAATAAAAACTAAATTGCATTTTGAATGATAACGAAAAAGAATTAGATTTGAGATGAAATGAAACGAAACTAAATATTTCGATCATTATATTAAGTTAAATATAGATTCTATGATCAAGTGGTTAATAATCATAGATTTTTGTATAGTTAATAGAGCACTGGTACTATACAAGGCTACATACCCGGCCGGATATACAACACAATTGGTTAATGGATCGCAATCGAGGGATGCATTGCTGGAAACCGTTAATCCGAGCACACGATCGAGCTTTACCTGCATTTCAGTCACGAATAGATTAGTTAAACAATTCTGTCATTAATTATTAAAATGCATTGAAATATATGTTAAAATCATTTTTTCATTTCACGACCAAATAAGCAATTATTCACTAATCGTTGATTTAAGAGATGAAACATATTATAAAACCAAATTTTAAAATAAAATTTTTTCTTTAAATTAGAACCAAATTAAGTCGAGTCGGCAATGAAAATGTCGTTTGATATGAACGACTCGTATAAAATTAGATCATTTTTTAGTTTGACTTAAATTTAAAAATAAAAATAGAAGAAAATTGTGATTAAAGGCATTTACGGGTTGTTTATTTGATTTGTATCAGAAAACCCAAATTTTTTCCAAATCGATTTTTACACTCTATTCTATATACAGTAAATATAAAACAAGTCTTAAAATAATTAGAGTCTTCAGTCAATCAGAAATTTTGTCTTAAAATTTGAGATAAAAACAATAGAATCGATCATTTCTAGTGGGAAACAACATTCGTGAATGAAATGAGAGAGTTACACTGAAGTCCGTTTCTGGTAGAGTACATACGAGTGCCGTTCAGTTTATTGTATTCATTAAAGCACACGAATCGCTATATTATCCGATTTATTCAACAGGTGTTCAGAGAAACAAATGAATTCGTTTGATATGCTTTCAATTATTAAGTATTAAAACTAAAGGGGTTTCTCTAAAAGCAAATTAAGTAAAAACACTCTTAGATTCCGTCACAAAACCCACAAAAATATTAATAAATTCCAGAATCACAACGACATTGAAAATAAATTATACCATTCCTTAAAAAGTACTAAATTTAAACACAGATCAGAGCTATACTTCTTTCAAACTATTGATAGCACTAATAATGAATATAAACTCTATTAAAGAGAATGTGCTTTAAATTAAAAATGAATCGAATTTTCGATAAGTTATTAAGTTTTAGATTTCAATTATTTTTAGCGATGATTTTCAAGCAAGGCAATATTTTAGTCTTTTCCAAAAATCTTTTAAGTTAAACCACAAATATCTAAACTGAAAATATTTATGGCTTAACATAAATTGATTTCGATATTAATTTTAAATCATATGATATATGAATCATATTTTAGAAATTTTAAGGAAAAAAACAAAACAGAATAATAAATAATAATTATTATTAAATTAGTAATTCTGATGAGTTGACAAAAAGTATATTACTGTAGAAACGATATAACAGATAAAGTTAAGTTGTTTTCATAATTTAATCCAAAAAATTACAAATAATCTCTTAATGAGCAAAATATAAAATAGAATTAGTAAAATAACAATCATTGTAATGATTGTAATAATTAAATGTCAAATATTCAATAAAGTGTATTAATATAGAAATATAAGTGAAAAGATGAAATGCAAAAATTGTATCTGACATTCCATACCTCCGAATATTTAATAAAACTGTTGAAATCATTGTTATTGTTTGAATTGTCCATAATTTGCCATTTGTTTGATTCGAATTAATTGTCAGAAATTTAAAAATATTGAAACGATGTTAAAGAGAAAGTGAAACCGTAAGCACTGACAGCATAGCATAGAGAGGCTGAGTTCATAGCAAACCATTATTATTATTATTATTTTATGATTAGGGTTTGCCTACACTTTTGCTGCCATTCTATACATGCAATCGAGTGAATAGAAACAGTGACTCCAGTTTGAGTCTGAGTTACCTAAGAATGTGTGAAATCTGTTGAAAACTGGTATAACTCTAAGCAATAGAGAGAAACAAAACCACTTCTCTATCCCATTATAGTCAAAGAACACGATTCGCTTCGGGCTATCGATGCTATCACAACAGCACTGGAGTCAACAGTCAATCAAAGACTATATTCATTAAATGCATTTCAATTAATCCAATATTAACTCATTAGTGTCGGAAATATGATATACAATATGTATGCGATTATAGAGTTTAATCAATTCAAAACCAATTGTCAAAACAAAACTCAAACAATAGATTCCATTCCTAAAAAATGTATTATGAAATGTGTATTAAGGAAATATTTTATTATATCATCACTTCTAACTAACGTTGTAAACAAATAATTTATAATAAACAAGCCAACTCAAATAGGCATTTCAAAGTTTTTTAATCAAACTAAAACGTATTATACGTTCAATATTAAACTATAGTCTATATTAGAGACTATCTACTGTATATATAACTTAACTGTAAATGACTAACTACACCTGTAAGTTTAATTCCCAGCTGAGTTAATTCTCGTGAGTATTTGGCAAGATTGAAATAATAACTTTAGAATGTGATAAATGTTTTATATTCTCAATAAAATTAAATTGAGAGCTAATGTATTACTTGTGTTTCAAAATGTAGACAACAATTTTTAAATCATTTTTATTTAAATATTATATTGTTTTGTAATAACAAAATTTGCATTATTTAACCAAGGATCGAGAAAATTGGCCGATCCAGGGGTATCAGGGGAGGCAATTTTCCAAAACGCTCAAAAAACCTATATATTTAGAATGAAATTTTACCTAATTTAATTGGATTTAAACTAAATTTAGTTAATTTAAGGAAAATTCTTCAATTTTGGTCAAAAAACCCCAAAATATTTGCCGGTTGCCGAAGGTGGTCGCAAAAAGTCGAAAGAGGGTAACTTTTCGCTGACCAAATGCTAGGGAGGGCTAATTTTCAAAATCACGGGATTTTTTGGCTAGCACCCCCCTTTCACATTCTTTGTATTTAACCCGGTTTTGTTAACAGAATCATTTTCAAACCAAAATGTATTTCAGTTTGCAATTACTTAATAATATCCTTAAAACTTAATATAAATTAATTTATATTATTTAACGTCAAATTAAAACAAATAATAATATTTCAAAGTTTTATTTTATAACTTTTCAATAATACTATGTAATTGACGGAAGAAAAAATAACCGGAAGAAAAAACAATGTTTATTTGCAAAAATTCACAACTCTATGTTAATTCTAATGTTTTAATAAAAAAAAATTTATGTCTTTGACTCTCGACTGGAATGACAACAAAATTAAATATTTAAATGAAATGAAATCTTTATTTTTATTTACATTTTTATCGAAAAAAAACTTTGATTTTTATGAATTTTAGATAAGATTAAACTGAATATAACTTCTATTATGAAGTGAATGGACTTTAAAGTAAGAAAAGTCTAATAAAAATTATAAATGCATTGGTTATAGTGTAGAGCAGAGAGAGTGTGAGGAAAGATATGAATCGATTTGTGGCGTTAAGTGAGTCCGTCATTGAACTCGAGGTCTGCAGCAGTTCTGAAGGGATTGTAAAGTAAATAGAAGTGAAGGCATAGGAGAATAGAAGAATGTTTGGGAATAAAGCCAATAAACGCCTAAATACTAAATTGACCTCATGTTAGGGCTAATACACGGCATGTTTCGGCACAAATACTATACTTTTTTTAGAGGACATGACATAACATGAAGACATAGTTTTACTTCATTTAAATGATAATCATTTAAATCTTTTATTCCGAAAATAACTCAATTATTAAGTCAATTAAAAATAGTTAATAACATGTCTTCCAATTGTGGCTTAATTTGGATTTGGATTTGAGGTCAGAATTGAATTTTAAAACTTTTTCGATAACCAGAAGAACCGCTGAATTAATGGCATTTAATGATAGCTTTTAATTATTTTTGAGCACAAGTTGTGGTAAATTTAAAACTTGTATTCAATAGAAAACAATTGCTATAATAATATGCGTTTAAGTGAAGACGTGTTTACCTTATTTTCCAAAGGAATCACTTCTTTGATCCGTTTGAGCGCAAGATTTCTGATTATTTTTTTCGGACCATTGCTTGTAATGCTTCCAATGGTTCCAATGCCGCCATTACTGCCGTTGAATGAGTTATTGGTGGCGAGCGCTGTCGTCGGCAATGAATTCATGTCATTCATGTCATCGCTATTTACAGTCCAGTCGTCACTCAATACGCGATTAAAAGCCATTAAAAGCCATTCAAATCCAAACAATATTTGCCATCATTTCAATCAATCACTCATTCATTCGATCCATTCGTTCAGACCATAAATCATTGAATTTATATTATATTTGAAATTCATTTAAATAATTCACTTCACTATTCAATGTTATAAATCATTTAAATTAAACGAATAAATCAATTAATAAATCATTTCCCGAAACGACAACCGATTAAATCATTTGATTTGAAAACCATTAAAACGAAAACACATTTAAAAAATGAATAATTTGTTGAATCAGTTAATTAATAGTCAAAACATTTACAAATTTTTGATTGATTAAAGTCGGAGCCAATGGTGTGTCCCATATATCCGTAGATCAGATAAAATTGAATTTAAAACAAAAAACTAATTAATTGGATGTAAAACAAAGGCATAACTGAACTGAAAAACATAAATATTTGATGTAATGGTGTTGTGAGTCGAGAGAGTCGAGTAACTGACGGCTCAACTGTTCGTACGTTTTGCGAGTTTACGAGTCTATCATATCGTAAGCCAATATAATACTCAAGTCTATGCTTTTCTATGCTATTATATTATTTTATACTCTACTCAACTCAACTCAAAGTCTGTGCACTCCCATAGATACCATTCGCCACTTCTTAGAGACGACACACACACCAAGTATGTTATGATAATCCTGACACTACTAAACGGTTTAATTTATTTTAATTCAATTCAAACTCTTTTGCATTTATTTTAGACTTTTAGTCATTTGTCTCAGAATACACTTAGAGTTCAAATTAATGATTGTTTTAAGTTTTGTCTATATTCTTTGACTTGAATAAAGATTGTTGATTGGAGGTTTTTCAAATTAAAGTTTTCTAAAAACTTATTCAGTTTTGAATTGTAAAGAATTATATAGAACTGAATTTATTCGATAAATTAGCATGGGGAAAATTATCAAATCTTGTTGAAGTTCGAAATAATAAGCAAATTATGAAGTGTTTTGATTTTAATACACAAACAATAAAAATTTTAACAATCAATTAAAAACAAAATATTATTTTTCCATATATTCTCTTGATTAGCATAAATAACAAATGTGTTGATGTGTTGACCCAAAGCTATATACTGTATATATTAATATATAGTAAGTTAAGCAAATTGAACAAAACTGACTATAATAGCGATTATTTTTGTGTCCGTTTTTTAGTTTACATTTAGATTCACAAACTTTACAACAATTATTGCAATAATTATTATTCAGATCACGAAAAGAGCAACGAATATACGAATATACCAACAGTTTTGGCAATTATAACCTAAACTATAATATAATAGTTTTCGACACATAATGAAATAATTGTATGTATTTTACGACACAATTCAATGATAATCAGTTAATTCGCTTTACAAGTGATAAAACGATCAACAAATTGAGATTATAATACGAGTTGACGTGAATGACGGCTATGACTCACATCATATCATAGCTATGAGTGGCTCGAAGTCGAAGTAAACAAGAATTTGATTTTTAGAAAGAGTGCGAGTTTTGTGTTGAAGTCAAAAATAATTGTCAAAAACTTTATTGTAAAATATCATTACATATAATAATGGCTTAAATAATGTAAATTTAATAATAATAATAAATCTATTGATATATATATCTAAGTTCTCAAAAGACCACAACTTATTCGAAAGGAATGCAAACAAACATTTGATTAGAGATTAACAGATTTGATGATTAATGAAATTTAAATCATTTCGAACTTTCATACGAAACGCGGTCTCTCGGACTCGAATTCCCTTTTGTTGGCACTAATCCCGAGCGCACTGTCAATAGCATCGGTAGATCTTTGGGTCAAATGGAACTCTTCTATAGCTGTAGTGGCGATCGCTATGTCAGGCATTAGATCACTGAGTGTTCGACGCGATTCGTTGCTCGAGAACTACAAACAGTCAAACAATACAAACAATACAAAACAGTTAATATAAATGGCACTAAGTTGGCCAACCCATTGCCCACTGCCCACAACCCATACCTGAGAATCTAAGTCGAAGTGCGCCAAACGAGGGGTAGAGCTCTCCAGTTTCATTTCACTCGTATAGCTGTACAGATCTCTGTCTTCTGGCAAAGTATTCGTCAAATGGTTAGTGAGGGGTCTGGGAGGCGGAGGTATACTCAAAGAGCCCACTTCGCTGGGCACGTAGGACAGGCGAGAGGCAACCCCGTCGTCCGGTGCCTCTAAAGCCAGTGAGTAATTGGTTCCGTGCAGTACATCGGAAGCTGCGTCTGGAAGACCGAACTCTCGAACGACTCGAAGTTGAATCAGTTTCAAGACTTCACATCGATTTGACACTAAAGTGAGTGCTCTCTGGCTCTGAACTAAAGACTTTAATTCCTGTTCTCTTTGTCTCATTAGTACAAGAACTCTGTCCTCCAGTATAGGCAGTTGTGGTCTGGAGTGAGCGTCGGGTATGTCCTCATAACAGGCGGCCGACGAAGACGATGACGAAGAGATGCATAAGTGGTAGTGGTCTGAGCCCAGGAAGCCTTCATTCGCAGTCGTCAGTGCCATTGGCTTTTCAACCATATATAGCGCGTCCGGAATGTGAGATATCTGTCGCGATATTCGGTTCGGAACTGTTTCTCCCAGTCCTCTACCTATTCTCTCGTCGAGAAAAGCTTTGGCCTCTTCGACATACGGTGCGAAATACCTGGGCCTCACGAATGGGCCGGCAGTTCCGTGGCTTCGAAACCATGCGGTTATTCCTCGCGATTGCGGCAGAACTGAGTCTTCGCCCAACATATAGGGCGGAAGTGTTGAGATTAAACCTCTTTTGGCGGCATTCGAGAGGAAATCGCTGTCGAGTGGCAGAACATGTCCGACCCTCACGTGACACATCAGTTCCGATATAATATCCCGCAATTCCGTATCGTTCAACTCCTTCTTTCGCAGCCCTCGTCGAAGACTGTGCGCAGTATTGCTGACGACATTCGGCTCCCTTTCCTCCATTCGCTTCATTAATCGGTTTTCTCCCCATTTGATCACTGCCTGCAAGACCTCGAGTTCGCTCGACTGCAAAAAGTCACTCTTCAGGGCTTCGATTAAATGCGTTGATTCCAACTGACATAACAGCGCTGAAGAAGCTATAGATGAGAACTCTTCTCTCATGAAACAGAGCGCCTGACGTTTTACCCAAGGAGATCCGTGCGGTTGTTCCGACCACTTAAGTATCATTATTAAAGTGTCCAAAGATAGAGAATCAATGATTAAGTCCTCACAGCTCTGGACGAGTGAATCTAATTCAAGAAATCTCGCGATTTCGTACAAATCCATCACTTCTTTAACCAAAACAACTGTCGAAACGCTATTTGAGTTATTAGTACTGCCGTTAGGATTGCCATTGACTGTGGTTTGGGAGGCATTCAGTTCGTTGTGACACTTGCAGATCGACATCTGCAGCAATTGGATCAGATCTGTCGAATCCCTGTACATCACGTGCAACAGAACTCTGGCAAATCTTCGCGGAATTATCGATTCGTCCAAAACTATTTTGGTTCGTTCGTTGCCATTGACCGGTTGGTTGCCATCCGTTTCCGCTTTCCTCCGCTCCTGTCTTTGGATTACATTCCTGAAGAACGGAGATCTGGCGGCCAGTATAGCCCTATGGCAGGCATACTCTGCCCGATCACTACAGGCCCGGCATTTCTTGTAAATACTGTTAGTGTAGTCCCTGGTCTGGGGCGGAGAGAATAGCAGCGAAGCGTCGCTATAGAGACCAGTTTCCAAGAGATGCCGTAAGTCGTGGGCCAGAGAGTTGGGAATTCCGAACTGTTCGCTGATTCGCAACAGTATGTCGTAAGAGGAAGAGTTGCTTCTGGGGTCGTATGACCCGGACAGCTCTCCCGAGTAGAGGTAACGCAACAAATCATTGAACAGTTCGACTCTGAGGCCAGTTATGTCGAGATTGACCGTTACGTAACTCCCGAACGGCTTTTTGCCCAACAGTTCCCGAAAGGCCGGACATCGAACGCAGACAATGGCCTTATGTACGGGAAAGTGGACGCCCTTATAGACCAGTGTTACGTCCGAACAGTGCTTGAAGTCATAGAGTTCGCACAAGTCGTTCTGTGAGGTCGAGGCGAACGGTCGGGCGCTCTCAGCCAAGAGCGACAACTCCTTGAGAAGACCCGAACACTCGTACTCTTCGCTCAATTGCTTTATGTCTCTCGTATTCCACGAAGAGATGAAATCCCTCAACACCTGCGAGTGATCGAAGCACTTGGAGGTCCGCCGTCTCCGTACCAGTCGTTTGCGAAGTGTGGCCAAAGACGACAAGTTCTTCCGCTTCTTCTCCTTAATGGCTGGCATTATATTCCCAAACGATCCGTCAGTTGTCGTTCCGTTACTCCCGTTCCCACTGTCCGAGAAAGATGTCCACGAATTGAGTGAATTAACCGTTTCTAACGAGTCCTGCAATGGCGTCACCGCTGATGACATCGAAGTCGAACCCAATTGCGTCGAACTGTTGGCACCCATTGGTCGACTCTGGCTATCAGTCGACAATTCGTTCAATAATTCAATTAATTAATTAATATTTGATTTAATATTATCTCAAATTCATAGCATTTGTTAATTCAATTCAAATATTGAACCAAAAAGTGGTAAACAATCGAAATTCAAATCAATTTAACCGTTAATTCAGTCATTAATTGAGTTAATAGTAATAGAAGTAATGATTTTAATTAAATGATTGAATGAGTGAAGAGCTGTTAGTCTGGAATCAAAGCATTGAAACGAATCCAACGAATCGAACCATTTGTCCCACTTTTCGACTCACATCTGATTAAATGGATTCAGTGTTGACTCAAAGCAGACATTTTGACAAACAGTGAAATGCAGTCAAAACAGCGAATGCTTTGCTATTCGAGAAACACTACATAAGTCGTCGTATTTAGGTCTCCAAAACTGTTCTTCACTTTGTTTTCAATGTTTTTTATTTTTACATAAATTACATAAAAAGAAAAAATTTAAGAATATTTGTGAAGAATATGTGAATTAATGATTACTAAAGTTTAGGTTTTGATTATTTACAGAATTAATGGTTTAATCATAATTAAATAAACAGTATATGTATTGATGTTTTGCTTATATTTTCTTTTTTTAATAAATCAAAATAGAGTTAATGTTATGCAATCCTTTTCAACGCTCACTTATTTTGATTTAATTTAAGTAATGATCAAGTTAATCTAATATTATACAATATAACAAAATTGTTTTTATCTAAAGAATATGATTTTAAAAATTAAATTTTTCATTTTAAATTAAGTCAAATAACTCTTTAGACTTAACACGAGTGTCCTTTACTTGTTCACCGCTTTAACAACCTTGATTACTGTTTTTGGAACATCCGAACATGTTAAAGGCTAACTATATAAGTTTTAACCGCAACTGGGGGCAATAGGGAGGCAATAGGGGGCATTTTGGCTGTAGTGTTTATGCATTGTATTATAAGATTTCTTTATAAATCATATGCAAAGTGTTACCATTTTATCCAAAATTTAATATTTTAATTCTGTCTACCTTAAAATTGTGTTTTATATTATTTTGAACAGTTTTTATTATGCCACTTAACCATAAAGACCAAAATTATATATTTTTTCCAATATTAAATTTAGAGTCAAAAAAGCCCATAACGCCACTCAGCCTTTGGGCTAAAACTAATATAATTGTTAGTTATAATTAGTTAGTCTTTAATTGTTTCAAATGTTCCAAAAATAACAATTAAGTTTCTTAAAGCCGTGAACAAGTAAAGGTCACTCATAGTTAGTGGTAAATAATTTTAAATTTTGATATATATATAGCGCTTTCGGTGCTTTCAGAACTTTCCGAAGGAGTTAAATGACATTAAATAAAATATTAATATAAATTAAGTTAAAATTGATTTCAAAATAAAAGTTGAATTCACGTGTTTTGTTATTATATAATTTCAAACCGGCTTTAATTCCATTCCTTTATCTCTATTAAAAATTAACGTTTCGTCAAATTTTTTAACTATAAGCGATTCATAAACTTTCCGATCGAACCAATTGTCATCACTTTTTATAATCTTCGAGTCATTTAAACATTTTTATAATTTTTAAATAAATGCAGTTATGATTTTAATTAAATTTATGCAAACAAAATTTTAGAATAATGATAGCAAACAATAAACAATTTAGCATATTATAGCTATTTAACAAAGAAGATATAATCAAATTAAAACTGAAATTTATATTAATTTCCGTTAGTAATTGATTCAATTATTTGTATAAAAGTTTATTTAATAATTGTATTAGCATTAAAAAAACAAAAATAAAACTTTTTTTTTTAAACTGTAAGGATTTTCTTACTTTTGCACAATTATTATTGACTACAAACTTGTAGTATTTCGGAACAGTTTCGACAACTTCTTGTGGTTTTTTTCAACAGAAAGTTTCGCCAATGCGTTAAGTGGACAGAGGAGAGAGAGAAATCTGATCTTTGTATTGATGTTTATTTCGGTTTTAAACAATTTTATACTTTAAAAGGATTTATATTTATTTATATACAAATTCTGTCATTTGACATAACTATGCAACAGAATTAGTACTGTATATAAATAAATATAAATCCCTTTAAAGTATAAAATTGTTTAAAACTGTGATAAACATCAAAACTTTAAAGATCAGATTTTTCTGTCCACTTAACGCGTTGGCGAAACTTTCTGTTCCTTCGAAGTTCGAAGGCACAGTTGATTGAAAAAAAACCACAAGAAGTGGTCGAAACTGTTTCGAATACTACAAGTTTGCAGTCAATAATAATTGTGCAAAAGTAAAAAATCCTTACAGTTTTTAAATATGTATTCAAACAATTAAAAAAAATTAAATTCAAAAATAAAATCCATCTCATTGTAAACCGAATAAAAATCTATATGTCATCAAATGTAAAAACGATTATTAGCTGTTCTGGGTTTAGATGTTTTGTATTTATATTTTCACGATTTAGATCAAATGGATTTAAACCGCTTAAATTATTAAATAAAACATGTTTACTTTTCAAAATAAAATAATTACCCTTTTTTAATTTTTTAAAATTAACTAAAATAAAATTTAAGCAAAAATAATAAATTAAAATAAAAGCAAAAGAATAATAGAAAGAAAAATATATACAAAAAATCAAAATTAAATTCAGTTTAATTGTTCAATAATTGAATTATACCAATTTTTAAAATATTTATTTGAGAGTTTAAAAATTCAATCTAAATATTAGTTATTTATTATATTGAACAAATTATTGCATTAATTTTGTATAAACATTACAATTAAAACATTAATTTGCGTCTTAATAATGTCAATGCAAACAGTGTTTTAACGATTTAAATATTAATAAATGGCTAAAAATTAACGATAAGTTTATTCAATTTTTAACACTAAAAGTTAAACAGTTACATTTAATAATCATTAAATGACGTTAGAATTTAAAGACGCGTTTTTGGCATTCCTTAAATAAAAATTATTAAAAATAATAAAATATTGTCTCATAATCAGAGTTTGGTTTTCAGTCAAAAATAGCAATATCCTCCCAATTAAACCCCTTTCTAGGTACAGTACAATCTTAACTTAAATCAAATCAGAGTTTAAAAACTTTTGCTTGATAATATACTTAATCTTGCAATCTTTAAATTTAGAACAAGTATAAATTAGTTTCTGTTAATTAAATTAAAACATAAATCGAATTGAATTCAGATTTGAGTTGAGGTAAAAATTTAAACTAGTGTTTGAATCGATTGGTAATTTTTTCTATCAAAAATCATATATAAAATACTTTATTCGTAATTATTTTGCAAACATCTTATGAATTGATGTGTTTTTTATTTAATGGAAAAATGATTTTCAAAATATTTAAAAATAAGACATCGATTAAAAGTTCAATTAAATAATTAATTCGACAAAAAATAGAGTTTTATTTCAATAATTAAAAGCATTTAAATCGAAAGCGAGTGGAGAGAAGTGGAGAGGAATGTCTGATTAGGTGTCAGTCAGCCTCGTCCTGCTCTGAATCAGTTTGTTTGTCCCAGTCTTTCATCTTAGCGCCAATCATGAAGTCGTCGCTCAAGACTTTCCATTTCTGTTCTTCAGATTGTTTTTGGTTCGAATCAATTGTTTTATTCTAAAAATGATTGAAATATTTGAGAATTAGTTATAATTTCGAAAAATCAAAACTAAATAAATGAATACTTTATTTGAGTTATCCTTTTGCTTAAGTTTATCGAGAAATTGGTTTTTATTGAATTTCGATAACATTTTGTCTCTTTTGGTTTCAGACGAACCGATTTCATTGATTTTGTTTTCAATAGTCTTTTGCTGTTCTTTTACGGCATTAAACAATTGAACGACACCTTTGGTGGCGATCGAACACAACATGCGTTCCCTATCCCTGTCCTCGGCCTTTGGTTTCAATTTGTTGAGTACTTCCCATTCGTTTTTACTTAATTTCAGTTTAGTTTTGCTTTTCTTTTCATTGCTTTCATTTGATTTCAATTTTTTTCGGTTTTTGTCACTACTGTTGACAACAGTTCCGTCAGAAGCGACTAATTCCAAGACATCCTTCTCTTCATTGGTTTTTCGCTTCAAATCCAAGTCTTTCTTAGCTTTGGATAAAATAAATGATTTGTTTTTGGTTTTAATCGAAAGAACTTTATTGATGGCGTCAGCCCAGGAAGGGTTGGCCGCCGTCTCGCCTACTCTCTCATCAGAATCACTGCCGTCTTCGGCATTAATATCGTCTAAATCTTCATTTATTTGTTCCGAATCTAAATCGGAATTAATTTCCTCTTCACTCGAAATATAGTTATTTACCGAAACTTTACTTCTTTTGGCCATTTTTGCTGACATTTTGGTTAAATTACAAAAACTTAAGATTTTTATTATGATTTAAACTATTTGAAACAATAATATTATCAATAATAAAGTTTAACAACAAAATATAATAATAATAATAATTGAAAATTAATTAAAAATTTAATTTAGCCTTAATTTAATTACAATCGACTGATTGAGTCAAACACATGTACGCAAACTCGCTTATATACTAAGGGATCAAAACAACACATGATATTCATTGCATTGAATCTCGTGTTTGACTAAACATTGTTTTTATTAATTGAAACAAAAGAAAATTTAATTATAATTTTAAACATTTATAATTGAGTGATTAAAAGTTTAAATAAAACTTATAATTTTATATATTGAATAGTTTTTGTAATATGCAATAAACCGAAATTTTGGTACTTTTTCTAATATTTTGCATATCAAACTGTAAGGGGTGCAAATTAATACATAAACATGTGTTTTCAAAATCACGTGACATTCAAGTAAACACATGTTCGACCAAAACATAAACAAAACAATTAATTTAAACTCAAAGTTCAACTCAATTACGAAATCTATTATAAAAATGAATTTTTTAATTGATTTGATTAAAATCTCATAAATATTTGTGTTAACAACAGACATGACAAATGATTTAATGATTAAGATTAATTAATGTCGAAATAATGGCAAAAATAATTGAGTTCTTGTGCTCCGGATCTGATTTTCCGATTTATATTCGACCGACAAATGGCTCGAATTGGTATTTAAGCGATTGTTTTCAGTCTTTGTTTATAATTAGTCCGATTTATACATTATTGACAATTATTTCTTCGGTACTGATTGGCTGGACATCAGGTTTGGATCAGTTATTCAATTGCAGTAATGTTTGGTTAAGAAGATTATTTAAAATTAAAACATTAATTGTATTAATAATTCTAACAATTGTTTTCATCGATTCAGTAGTGATTTCAGTGAATTTGAATCAAAATAATTCGTTTTATATATCAAAAGCTATTGAAATAATTGCTTTATTTTTACATTTTATTTATCTAATTCTAAGCGTAAAACGAAATTATTTATCAAATTCTATTAAAACCAAAATTGCAATTAATGTCACAATTATTCTGATTATAGTTTCAAATGTTAATCAAATTTATACAATAATTGCAAAACAAACTCACGTTTGGCTTCAATTGATTTACGCAATAATTGTTATGATTTTTTGGTTAATTTATTTGTTTATAAATGCATTGGTTTTAATAAAATTCAAATCAAGTGAAGACGAAATTCAAAGTTTGATTGACTCTAACCAACAAATTAATAATATTTCGATAAATTGTGACGTAATTGACAATCAATTGCCAAATGAAGAAAACGCAAACTTTGTCTCAAAGGTACTGCTCGTATGGGTTGGACCTCTGATGAAGAGAGGCGTTCAAAAGAAGATCTCTTCACACAATGACTTGTTTAGACTTCCGAACAAAATATCTGCAAAAATAGTTTCCGAAAGATTTAACTCAATTTTTGAGTTGAGTCCGAACAGTGAAGACAATACTTTGAGTCTTAAGAATAAGTCATTACTGAAGTCAATGTTGAGATGTTATGGTTTAGAGTTACTATCAGTCGGTTCTCTAAAGTTCTTTTCAGACATTCTCTCATTTTCGGGTCCAATCCTATTGAACCGATTGGTTCTATACCTCGAAAGCGATGACCACAACAGTTACGACGGATTCTATTACGCTTTCGGCTTATTCTTGAGTACACTTTCGTCGTCTCTATTCATCAGTTTATTTAACTTTTATATAAACAATATTTCGCTTAAGATTCGCAGTTCTCTTATAACAAGTATTTATAAAAAAATATTTATCGTTCGCTCAAACACTCTGAACACTCACTTTAGTACCGGAGAAATACTCAACTTTGCGAGCACTGACACCGACCGAGTGGTCAACTTCTGTTCATCTTTACTGCAATTCATAAGTTTGCCGATTCAGCTGTCAGTCACTCTATACCTACTCTATGAGCAGTTGGGCTTAGCTTTTGTTTCCGGAGTTGTGTTCGCTATTGTATTGATTCCAATCAATCGATGGATTTGTAACAAAATTGGAGATTTGAGTTCGAAAATGATGGGATGGAAGGACAGGAGGATTAAACTGATGAGTGAAGTGTTGATGGGCATCCGTGTCATCAAAATGCACGGATGGGAAGACATGTTTGAGGAGCGCATCAATCAGTTGAGGCGAGAAGAAGTGAAATATCTTAAAGCGAGAAAATATTTGGGTAATTGGAATAAGTTTCAGTTAGAACTTCTGAGTTGTATTAATATTGCAATTAAACCATTTTAGACGCTCTTTGCGTATTCTTTTGGGCCACAACTCCTGTTCTCATCTCTTCACTGGTTTTTGGAACTTATGTTCTAATGAACGGCAAACTGACGGCAGCCGTAGTCTTCACAAGTCTGGCGCTGTTGGGAATGCTTATAATGCCATTAAATGCCTTTCCGTGGGTTTTGAACGGCTTAATGGAGTCATGGGTTTCGATCAAAAGATTACAAAAACTGTTTGATTTGATACCATTAGACCTGAGCCAACACTATAACTATAAGATTACTGATAGCAAACACAAAATAGAAGTAATCGGCGCCTCATTCAACCTGTCCGAGTCGAGTGCAGTGGACAGAGACAGCACCTGTCGGTTTATTTTGGGACCAATCGATTTTACTTTAAGCCGAAATATGTTTATAGGAGTAATCGGTTCGTTGTTCTCAATATTTCAATACTTTAGTTATTTATTCTGAAAGTGAATTATGTATTGACGGAAAGGCAAAGTCGGAAGTGGAAAGTCGTCTCTACTCTACGCACTGTTGGCTCAAATGCAACGAATTAGTGGTCGGATTGGAATCGGCGAAAGTGACGTCGAAGAGGGAATTGCTTTCGTCACTCAAGAGCCGTGGATTCAAAACACAACAGTTATGGAGAATATATTGTTCGGCAAACCCTTAGACCCTCAGCGCTATTACGCTGTTTTAGATGCCTGTGCACTCACCGACGATCTAAATGTAATTTTAATTTTATTCATTGATTTGAACTATTTATGAATTTATCCAAAACCAGGGAAAGTACAAACTGATAGACTATCACTAGCAATTTGCCTTGCTTTGTTTTATATTTAATTTAAAATTGAACTAATTACAAATTTTATTTAAACTAAATAACAATCAATAATAAGCAGGCTTGGGCTTTGGATGCCGAATGGATGCCAAACCATATGTAGTATGTGTAGCGTATAGTCCGAGTTTTTTCACTTAATTTTAAATTTTATATTTAAATTAAAAAAAATAAAAATTATCTCATAAAATATTAAATAGTTATAATTAACTCAGATTAATCATAATTAAAGCTGTAAATCTAGATCAAAACTTTAATTATTCAAAGTTTTATATAAACAAAAAAATTTAAGATTTTTAAAAAATCCAAAGTAATACATCTCGATATTACGATTTTCGATATACGTTACACATACTACATATGGTTTGGCATCCATTCGGCATCCAAAGCCCAAGCATGATGATAAGTTAATAACAGACTTTGCTTCAAAGTTTACAAAATTAAGTGAATTTTGTTTTAATTTTTATAAATTAAAACATATTTTTGAATTAAGATCTTTCCTTCGGGAGACCTGACCCTCATTGGTGACAGAGGGGTGACATTATCGGGTGGACAAAAGGCCCGAATCTCGTTGGCCCGGGCGGTGTATCAGGATTTTGACATTTATCTTATTGATGACCCCTTCGCAAGTGTCGACATCCATGTGGCCCAACATATATACGACAAATGCATTTGTGGTCTTCTGAACAATAAAACCAAAATAGTTTGCACTCATCATCAGAAATATCTGCTTAAGGCAGACCTTGTCTTGGAATTAGATTCGGGACAAATCATGGCTTTGGGTTCGCCTCAAAACATACTTCAAGTCAGAGATAAATGTCAGGAATTGGACAAAATATGTGATAAAGAGTCAGATGTTATCGAAACGAATGAGAACTTGGATTCTGAACTGAAGGAAGAGGAACGAGAAGAAGGAGTCGTCAAACTCGATGTTTACTTAACTTATATGAAATCCGTTGGACTCTATCTTTCGGCTCTAATATTGATTTCGATTTTATTAATGCAAATATCGAAGAGTGCGTCCGACTGTTGGCTCGCGTTCTGGACGTCAAACAAACGCTTAAATTATATTTCGAACTCTTCGACCAATTATCTGATAGTGTTTGTATGTATAGCTGCCATCAATTCAGTGCTCACTTTGATTCGATCGTTTGTCTTCGCTTATGGCGGAGTCGTCGCAGCGCTTGGACTTCACACTAAGTTATTGACCAAAATATTTAGGGTTCGGGTCTTGTTCTTCGATGTGACCCCTTTCGGCAGAATTATCAATAGGTTTTCAACCGATGTATTCAATTTGGACGACGGATTGCCCTTCACTTTGAATATATTTTTGGCTCAACTTTACAGCCTATTGGCATCGATAGTCATTACAGTGTATGGGTTGCCATGGATTGCAGTCCTTCTAATCCCGCTATCGATCCCTTATTACTTCATTCAAGTGAGCGATGATTTTGATTGATTAGTCTGTAATAAGATCTCTATTACTATATCTACTATATATGCTATTACTACTGTACTATAGGCTATAGATATTAACTTTATATCATATTTAGCGCTATTATCGATGGACTTCGAGAGAGTTGAAACGGTTGAGCGCTGTGTCTCTTTCACCCATTTACGCTCAGGTATCCTAACTTTTAATCAAATAATACTAAATGCAATCAATGGCTCATATCTTGTATTTAATTTGGTTCAGTTGGATGAAACGATTCAGGGATTGGTAACTATTAGAGCCTTTGCTAACACTAATAGGTATTTGCAGTCATATCATAACAACTTGAAATCAATATTGTCTTAATTCGTATAAATTGGAAATTTTTTGTTAGATTTATGCACGAAATGTGCCGTAAGTTAGACATAAACAACAAAACACAATATGCAACGGCCGGTGCTCAGCAGTGGCTTAATTTGCGATTACAGTTATTGGGAGTTGCCATATCATCCGGGGTTGCAATCCTGGCGGTAGGACTACATTACTGGTCAAACAGTACACTTGACTCAGGTTTGGTTGGGTTAGCGCTCGTATATTCATTATCAGTGACCGGACTTCTAAACGGAGCGGTTCAGTCGTTCGCACAAACAGAGATGGATATGGTTTCAGTCGAAAGGGTTATGCAATATATTAATGACATTGAATCAGATGAACAATCAATTGAGTGTTCAGACCGACTAACTGTAGGTTCCGTTTGGCCCAACAAAGGCATCGTTCGCTTCACTGATATTTCTATGCGATATCGTCTGGATTTGCGATTAGCCTTAGATAAGGTTTCGTTCTCTACTAAACCTTTTGAAAAAATTGGAATTGTAGGTAAGGAAGGCAAGGAAAGGAAGGGAAGGCATACTTCTTACTATCAATTCTGTTACAGTTATACATTCAGTATACTATTATTGTATTGTATTGTATTGTACGCTATAATACTGTAACAGTATATTGTCACTGAAATGTGTTGTTCGTTATGGACTATACTGTATAGTACAGTAATAGTACAGTTACAGTAACAGTATAGCACAATAGACTGCTTTTGTTTATTTGCAAGCTTAAATCTATTCTGTTGTCTGCTCTATCTCTAGGCCGGACCGGTTCGGGCAAAACCAGTTTATTTCAAGTATTGTTCCGATTAGTCGATATAGAAGAGGGAAACATCACTATTGATGGCTTCGATATATCAAAATTAGGTTTAAAACAATTGAGGTATAAATCGATTCTTTGCTTTCATGTCTTAAATCATTTGCATTATATAAGAAATCTTCGATTCATTTAATAATCACAACATTTCATAATAATCTATACATTCATTGACTCACTTTATGTCGGAGTCACGCAATTCACAAATCAATTCCATTTTAATCAACTTTTTATCTTTTTTTTAAATTATATATTTTTCACATTTTTAGATTGATTTTTAAATCATGAGAAATGTTAAAAGAATATATTGTGTCTTGGCACAATAATCAGCCGATGTTTACTATATTTCTATATACTATATGGCTATTAATATAATATACTTTATAAGAGTAAGTCTAAGAGTAGGGAATGGAAGTATACAATACTTAATAATTGCTTTGTTATACTAATGCAAATAGCAGTTAATTTAAACCCAATCGATAACAATATTTTTTTATATTCTATAGATTAAGTTAACATTTGTTTCTCATCTTATAATACATTTCTGTGATGTTTATTAGACTTTTGTCTTATATTTAGGTCCAATCTATTCATTATACCTCAGGACCCGTTTCTATTTAGTGGTACAATAAGGGATAATCTCGACCCTCGAAGTCAATGCTCCGATAATGAGATCTGGCATTCGCTACGAGAGTGTCATTTAGAACCTCTAGTCCTAAGTTTGGGCGGTTTGAGTGCAAATATAAGCGAAAGAGGAAGGGATTTGAGTTGTGGCCAAAGACAACTGCTCTGTTTGGTCAGAGCCTTATTGAGTAAAAGCAAAGTTTTATGTGTGGATGAAGTGACCGCTAGTATTGATCACAAAACCGAACAAATCATTTTGCAAACACTCAGAAATGTGTTCAGTTCTGCAACCGTTCTGTTTGTCGCGCATAAGATAGAGTCCGTCCTCTCCTGCGATCGCATTGTTGTTATGGACTCCGGAAGGATTGCTGAGATCGGTTCCCCCGACGCTCTTCTCCACGACTCTGACTCTATGTTCTACAGTCTCTACAACCGATAGCTTCAAACGCGTCAAACAGTCGACGCGTTTCTCAAGTGATTAGAAGTAATGGAGAATTGTTTTAATCTTTTAAATATTCTACAAATCGGGTTATTTACTCTAAATATTTTATTTTAAAACAAATTTCTAATTAATTATTTTTTACTCAAACTTAAAGTGAAATAATTATATTTATTTTTTAATCATTTAATTTTACAAAAATAATAAATAAAAAATTTGCTTATTTAAATAATTATCAAGTTAAATTATAAAAACGAAATATATATTTCTTGTTACATATTGCCATTTTAGAAAATCTAAATTTAGATATGAATCTGTAATTATTAATCACAATCTTACTAAATTATAAGTATATACAATATATTTACAAGTACACATTTTTAGTTGTTAAATTATCTTTGTTGCAAATTTAATAAATAAAATATATTTTATCTAATTTAAAAAAAATTAATACAAGAAATTAATACAAAGTAAAAGTTAAAGGATTAAAAAGTTTGGCCATCAGATTTAGGTATAACTTTTTAAAAAGTGTCATTGCGTCTTTTATTTATTTAACTGGATTTAAATTTAATTTATTTAAATTTTATCGATAGGTGATTTATTTGGGGTGGATTTTCCAAAATTGGTCGAATAGTATAATTTTGAACTTGCTTTTTCCACTTCTTCATATATCTGATAAGTGATAACAAGTACTGTTACACATAGTGTGAGCTCCGGTTGATTACGTTCTCCTCCTCTTCCCTTCTCTTCTCTTCATCTTCTCTCCTCTCTATGATTATTCCAGTTGAGAGCGAAAGTGGTATATATTTTTAGATCAAATCATCAATTATTATAATTCACAAATATTTTGGAATATATTAGTGCTTTAGATATATGCAATAAGTGCATAATGTTTGAAAATATTGAGAGTTTGGGAATTTTGTTACAATATTGACAAATCAAATGCTGACATGAATTGAGATAAAAACTAAAATTGTCTATAATTTGATGAATTGTTTTTTAGTTGAGAACAAACTTATGCTCGATTTGATCGATAGGCATCTGAAGCGCTTAATCTTGTTTTTGCTGCTATTCGAGTAATTCAAACTTTTTCATTATATCTTCGGTTAAGTCATTTCGATTGGAATTCAATCTAAACCTTAAACTCGAAAAGATTTGCAATAAGTCGTCAATTCTATAGTAAAGCCATTTATTGGAAAGAAGTCCAACACAAGATGTTGCCCAAAGAGAAACAAAGCATATGATGTCTACTGATGTCTACATTATTTTAACCCAAATTATCGATTCATTTCAGTATCCGATGCTTTAGACTACTTATTGATAATATAATCGAATATTTTCTTAAAACCTAACGGTTTGTCGACGATTGCAGAGTAGCTCTAATGGAGTTCCCATCCACTGATGCACTCATTTATACAAATATTTATAATTTATGAATAAATTGATGGTTAGATAAACAATCAAATCTGAATTCCAACTATTGCTGATTTATTTGTGCTGTAAATGCATTTCGTTTACTTTTCATACTTTCCATTAATAACTATTGAATATAATGTCTATATTTGTTGGATTCAAACCATATCTTTATATATCTGTATAATATCCTTAAAACACTCTTCATTACAAACTCTTATTTATAAATTATAAGTTGAAGCAAAAGCAGGAATTAGAGGCTCTGATCGATATTAAACCTAAATATCGAAAATGAAAAATGCCTCAAATATTTGAGTTAATATTATCATTAAATTATCGGATTAATTGTCAAAAAATGAATGTTTAATATGTTTGTTCATGCATTTTAATAAAAATTTCAAAACCAAACTTCCAATTTTCAAAGTATTAAATTAAATTCATAAATATTTATAAAAACATTATATATATATACAGTATTGGTTATAAATTATATTTATGAGAAAAGTTTTAATTGATTTTCTCAGACAAGTTTTTGTATAAAATAATAATATTAAAAAATATTTTGTGATAATTAAAAAATATTTGTGCTTGTTTTTTCTAAAAATTAGATTATTTGTTAGAATTGTTTTTAGAATTAATTAGCAATTTAAATTAAGGTCTATGTTTTAATTTTACTAAATGAAACATCTGCAAAAAATTTGTAGAGTTTAAAAATTTTCATCGTATTTAATGGCTTAAATGAGTCAAATGTTTTAGAATAAATGTTGATTGGCAAATAAAAATTTAAACATATTGTATTTATTTATTATTATTGTTGTTGTTGTTGTGTCTCAATATTAGTAAGAGTTCAAAATATTAATTGGAATTGTAAGTCCATTTACTCAATGCAATTATATTGTTTTTGTATGTTTGAAGTAGAGTGAAAAAATAAATAATACTTTTGACAGGACTAGAGAAGGGGAAGATCAGGCAAAAATTTACACTTATCTCCCTAGCATTTGATCCGCGAAAAGGTGCGCACTAAGATTTAGGGATTTTTAGGCAAAAATTAAGAAATTTTTTCTAAATTAGTACTAAATTCAGTTAAATTAACTAAATTTAGTTTAAATTCAATTTAAATTCATTTAAATTGCGTAAAATTTCATCATATAATTAGGTTTGTTACGCGTTTTTGTAGAAATATACCTCCCTTGATTCCCTTGGTTTTTATCACAATATTTTTGTAAAATCCCTCTAACACCCTGGATCGGCCAACCTTTTTGATTCCTAATTTTTAAACTTAATGTTCAAGACTTGTTGAATTTTATTGTCATTTGAATTTAAATGTAAACGATCTTTCTTTATTCGCTTACATTTTTAACAAGTTTTATGAATAGTACAGCATTATTGTCAATCTGTGCAAGCTCAGAACAAATATAATTTTTTTAAGGTTAGGCACCTTTCAAGATGATTTTGTACTAAATTATTTTATGTTAAAATTGAAAAGAATAGTATTAATATTACATATAAAAATTGACATTTATTTAAATTTATAGTGATTGTTTTAGTGTATTTATGTAATTTAAATAAATATATAATTCAATTTTATATAATCATCTAAAATATTTTTATAATTAAAAAAAATTTGTGTTAATTATAAAATACTATCAAAAATCTTAATTTTTAAATTATGATCAGTGCTGTATATGAAAAGGAAAAGTTTTATACAAAATATTTTATCAATAGTTGAATTTATATACAGTGACTTTCAGATATATGTCACTAACAACGATGTAGTCACAGTACCTCCAAACCAAACATTTTTTAAATTAACCCTATAACTAAGGGTTGGTATTTAAATTAAAAAAATATAAATGTAAATAAATACTTAATAAACCATACCAACATGCTAAGCGCTAAATAAATTTACTTAAATATTTTAAAACAAAGATTAAAACCACAATTAAAAATTTTATAATTAATTTAATTCTACATTACATTATTTTATACCACCCATTAAGTTATAGGGTTAATTAAAAAAATATTTGGTTTGGAGGTACTGTGACTACATCGTTGTTGGTGACATATATCTGAAGGGCACTGTATATTATCTTTCTCGCTTTTCTTTTTATTTCTCAAAAATGGCAAATATGAAAATTGTGCTAGAAACATAGAATTCTGGTAATCATCTTTTTAATAAAATGTTTTAAACAAATACAAATTTTTTAAATAGTAAAAATTACAAGCTGAATTAAAAAATTAAACAACACAAACTGTTTAAATCAAAAAATAATTTATCACATTTATTTTTAAAATTTTAATATGAAGCAATTTTGACCAGCACTACAAATTTTTAAAAATGTAATATTTGTTAAACATACTTGGTTGTTTAAAAAACAATTTTTAACAATTTTAAAATATTAATGTCAGGTATAATTTTTAAAAATTCAAAATTTGTTTACCAGAAATATTTAAAAAATAAAAACAATTGTTTCTATTATAGTTACTATTAATTAAAATACATTTAAGTTAAAATTTTAAAATAAATTTTTTTTAAATAAAATGTTATTGGTAAATAATTTTTGAGTTTTTAAAATTATAAGTAACATTAATATTGTAAAATTGTAATGATAAAATTTGTTTCTTTAAAATATAATATTTTAAGTGCAGTTTAAAGTAAAGATCTCTTCTGGTTATAGTGTACTACTGTAGATACAGTAAAAAATTAAAATTTACGCTAAAATAAGTCAATTAGAACTGCTTTAACAACAACCAAAATTTTAAATATTTATTTTGTAAAGACCATGTCAATAGTTTGTCAAATAATTTAACGCCATTATAAAAATAAACTAACCTTATCATATAATAGTAAAATTTGCAAAAATTATTCTTTTAACTGAAATATTTAAAAAATATGCAAATTTAAAAATACAACATTTTCTTACAGTTTGTAAATTTTATAATATATTTTTGAAGAAATTCAATACAAATACTGTATTTATAATATTTTTTGAGTATAAGGTTGATGTAATTATTAATATATCTAGTTAATAGTAACTCATAGATAGCTTTTATTTATTATTTTATAAAATATTTGTTTTTGCAAAAATTACGTTATTATCTCAAAATATTGCAAGGTTTCTTTTTAACAATTTAAAGTAAACTACTAGAGCTAATAAAATTAATTTTTATACATTGCAATATTATGGGATAAAATGATTAAATTCGTGTTTATATTTTTCAGAAAAATAATTGTTTCATAATATATTAGACTAATATTATTAGTATAAGGATCAAATATCTTTATGAAAACAACAAAAACCGAATACTTAAACATTATGGTAAAGTGCTGACAACCCCTTTTGTTGTTGTAATTTTTATCTTATTTTGCAATTATTTGTTTTTGCTAGCTTAATTTTTTTAAATTTTATCTATATTTATAGTATGATGCTAATTTCTTAAATTACCAGAAAAATTAATTACTAGAAAATCTATCAAAATAAAGAAACCCATTCTTTCATAACTATCTAAACTAATAAACAACAAATAAAATGTTTATATTATTTATGTGGTTTTCCTTAAAAATCTATCCAAGCAAAATCAGTTAATTTGGAATAATAGTATTAATGTTACAAAACCATAAAATTAAAATATACATATCTGAAAACATATAACATATAAATTATATAATAAAACTTATCAACCATGTTTTCCGAAAAATTAAAATTTAATTTATTATAATATAATAAATACTAATAAATTTGCTGTTGTTAGCAGTTTAAGTTTGTAACTCTTTAACTCTTCAACCAATTTTAGTTTGAATTTGAATTATTATTGCAATTAAAAAATTCCAAATTATTCTTTAACAATTTTTGTCGTTTTAAGTATAATTTTGATATTTATCTAGAACATTTTTTGTTTTTATATTTTATACTTTATCATTTTATCAAAAGAATTCACACTTTTTCTCTTTTGGCGTTTAATTTACAGTCTTTTTGTGCTTCACATATCATCTGTCGGTTAACATATCTATTGTTTTCAACTTTTAAAGACATGATTTCTAACCTTAACTACACTTAAACTTCTTTTGCTTTTAAAGATTTATGATATCACCAGTGGTTGTCAGCTCTGAATGCAGTATTGGCTGAATTTTTGCAAAGAATACAGTTTTGGAAGAAAGCGAGTAATTCAAACTTTCAAATTTTCACTCGACCTCAACATCGAATTTATCAGAGTGGAATCTTTGGAAAGGAGATTTTATATTTTTATTAAACTTGACTAAAGTTTTGAGACTCAAGTGCCACTCATTTAATACATATAATCTTTGAAATTTCCAATTTCTGATTCTTTACTTTTACAATAAAGCTTAGAAACCGTATGTTTGACTCAAATTGATAGCTTGTGTTTATTGTATATTTGTGCTAAACCTTCGAAACAAACCCGGTTTTCCATTTGTTTCTTAAACATAAAGTAATTGTCGAATCCCTAAATAATTCGACAAAATTAATGTTTAATGAGTTCTAGAAATAAACAGAGAATTGGTGAACGGGTGGGCCGTCTATAGGTCGAACCAATTCTAATGCAAATAACAATTTGTCGGTTCCTAAAGCGTGACTAAACTGATCGCTATTAAAGTGCTCTTTGCTGTGAGTACTGCAAACCTATTGACTAATAATCTGAAGACATGATAAATCTCTACGAATGACCAGTTTTTCTCAAACTAGAAGTGATTTATATGAATGCTATTGCATCACAATAGTCATTATTCTCGACATCTGTTCCTTTATTCAAAAACAATATATTGTGAAAAGTCAATACAAGAAAGCATAGGCACATCACAAATATTTTGTTCATTAATTTTTTATTTTTGCTAAAATCTTATTCCGATTTTTATATAAGCGTTTGAATTCATATACAGTACAGTATATTGTCTTCAGTACAATGTTTGGTTAAGTTAATAGATTTGATTAAATTTTTTGTCACTTAAGTAATTCATTAGTAATTTAAACGAACAGAGATGACTATCAATCAATTATTGCACTGTATTTAGGCATTGCCGGCACAGCCATCTGATTCACACCCGATATATCCATGTGTTGGCTTTCACGTGATATATATATAAAGTTTTAGAAAAATCGAATATAAGATCAATATCTCTGACAATATACTAGAAGACAACTGAAGCATAAATAAAAGGTTATCTGAAATTTAATGATATCACGTACCAGTGCCTAAATGATTATGTTTGCATGAGTGCACCTCTTCTAATCATAATATATATATATACAGTATATGTATATACACACTACACATAGACATACATATATATATGAATATATATACAAAACTCTTCTCACTTCACATTAATTGATTGTCTAAAAAATAATGTTTTTGTCTTTGAATAAGAAGCTCTTGAAAAAGACTTTTCTTATACATGAATTCATTACAAAAAAATGCTTTTAAAAAGTACTAAATTTAACGATAAACACAAATTTTTTACATCAAAGTCAGATCAAACTCATATTTATATATTTCAAAATTGTGACTCATCCTGTTCATATTTTGTTTTTAATTCTCTAAAAAATTATTGATTGTATTTGGTATCGATTTTGCTTCAAAAACAATCAAGAAATAAAACTATATTTAGAACTAGAATTATATTTTTCTCACTTAAACTTCTCTTCAGAAAAGCTCATAAAAAACAAATTGCACAAGTTAAAGAGGAAAGGGCAATTTCAAAAATTTTGCCAAAATAAACTTATTTGTTTATAATTAGTATCTATGAGTCATTCTACACAAAGTAATTTTTTTAAATTTTTTTATTCCGAATAGTTTTCGAGTAATCGATTTTTGAAAATTCGACTTCAATAGAAAAAGATAGAAAAACTTAAATATTCAAAAATTAATTTAGACCCCGCCCCTTAAAGATAATGAGTTGAAATTTTTTTTACAATTGTATAATTAAATAAATTTATTTTTAAAAATAATTTGAAGAGGGCTTTCGCATTTAAAATTTTTTTTTTAATTAATGCAGTGTAGATAAATATATGATATTGTAATGTACATTATTTGCCTATTAACTTATGTTAATAAATTGTATTAAAATTATTATTTTGTTAAACAAATTATAGTAACTATTATAAATAAGGCTGCAAAAGGGATGTCAGAATTAGTGTTTGTTATATTGTAACAAAAATGTGACTGTGATAAATAAATTTGTCGAATATGTTTAGTATCGACTCATAGATACTAATTATAAACAAATCAGTTTATTTTGGCAAAATTTTTGAAATTGCCCTTTCCTCTTTAAATTAATAAAAATTCAAAAGATTGGCTGATCCAGGGGAAATCAAGGAAAGGATATCTTAATAAAGATTAGAATACATACTAAAATTATTTAATTATGTTTGCCACTTAACCAAATTTAATGAGTTTTAATACAAATTTTCTAATTTTAATCACAAAACTCAAAAACTTGTGGTCAGAAAATATTTGTCAAACACTAGAAAAGAGAGGATAAATGCCAATTTTTAAAATTAAGAGGTTTTGACTGTTTTTTCTTCTCAAATACTGATTGTTTTTCCTGATTTTGTTTTAAATGCTTTTAATACTAATATTTTAAAATTTTACAACAATTAAACGTTGATAATTACTTAATTGTATTTAAAATAAATTCTGTACTTTGTTATCAGATTAAAGAATTTCTAGACATTAAAATCACAAAAGCTTTTATTTTGCGTTAGTTTACAAATGCAAAACACGTTTAGAATTTAAAGTAATAAACAAATATTGATTAAATAAACACAATTTAAACAATAATTGTGTTATACTTTTAAATGAATATAATATTTTGTTTTATATTCTGTAAATAAACTTTAGGGCAAACTTGAAGGACTCTTACGAATTGATGCTTTTATGATTTATATATAAACTTAACAGATTTAGGTTTATGCTTGCTGCATTGATAGTTAGATACAAATTGACGAGCTAAGCTGTGTTTTATTTATATTCTAGATTCTACCTCTTTATAAAGAATACTAATGCAAAACTGGACATTTAACTAGATTACTTCTGGATCAATGTATAGTTTGTAAAATAAAATAGAATTTACTTAAAATGGTGTATATTCTTAGAAAAGTATTTTTAAATTATTTATCTAAATATCATTTTTAAATAAAAATTGAAAAAAGTGTTAAATACTAGTGTAGATAATCTTAAAATACAGTAGCAAGAAAATTAAATATTTTTATATTAACAATTAAATTAATTTTTTAAACAATTTAATAAGAATAATTTTTAAAATGTAATAATATAAACTTTTTAAGTTTAATAAAAAATTTAAAACCCAGTTTTAAACTGCTAAAATTTCTCTTGATTTTAAAAATTGGCATTTATTTTAGTAAACATTTGATACTCAAAAAATACCTTTCCCTATGCGGGTTATCTTGATAAATTTTTTTAATTCATAAATTAAGCTAAATTTTGTTTAAATTTAGTTAAATTAACTAGACTAAGTTTAAATTTAATTTAAGTTATAGTTAAATTGAATAAATTATTTATATACATTAGAAAAAACTTATATATATATTCCTCCTTTAATATCGTCTAGGTTTTTTATATCAAATTTTGTCTGATCATCCCACCCTAAATCGTTCAATCATCTCAAACTCTGTTTTTAAAGTAATTTTGAAAAAAGTAAATTTAAATGATTTAAATGAAGCAAAAACACTGTCAGCTATTTGAGACGTCAATTGTTTTATAAGAAATATTCAATTTTCGACTCAATTTGATATTCACGGAATTGAATGAAATCAATAGAATAGGGGTTTGAGTGAAGAGGAGAAACCGAAGCATTTCTACTGCTTTCGCACAAATCTTATGTTAAATTCGGAATATTGCCGAAATAAATGTGTTAAAAGTTCAAACTTTGAAATTCAAATGAGCTAAAGAGTGCAACTTTTCTTTTAGAAACTTTTCTTATATAAACTGTATCTGGCATTGAATCCGGAGGGGGAGGAGGAGGAGGGGAAACACCTTAAAATAGCTTTAAGTACAGCCTAGAATCGACTCGAATTGAAATAATAAATTGATTGCAGTTATGAAGCAATTGCTCGACTCTTGAAGTTGTATTTAAACGATTAAAATATAGCGATTTCTCGATTTAATTCCTTCGAAGCCCTGAAGGGCTAATCGATTGGTAGACATTGGTTAGGAATGAATTACTTCGTGATCTGTACTGACTTAATGCTCGAACCGAATACAACCACTACTGTACTATTAATACTACAGTAACTCTAACCGAATAGAATACTGTAGTATAGAATAGAAGCTCAATGTTTAGCACTCACTCCAAAAAATATTCGCGAATAAAGTACATCAAATCATTCAAAAGTATATATTATATTCTCGATAGCAATAACAATACAAAACGAGTCGAACGTACTTTAAAGACAGGGATCGGCTCAGAAATCGGCTCAGAGATCCACATTTGATAACTTTAGAAAATCGTGTTATTATTGTTGAGAAAATCCTGTCTCGAATCTAATGCTTAAAACCGATAAAACAGTTTATATACAATAAACGCTGACTATAATACACTTATTAATATTTTCATAATAAAAGCATTGATTTTAATGTTTTTAAATTAAAAAAACTCAAGGATTTCAAGAAATTTTAGTAAATTGTTATAATTAATTATAAAACATTTACGCATTTGCATATTATAAAAATTAACTTTAAAATAATTCTTTAGTTGCATTTTATTCAATTAAATAACTTAAATTGATTCAAATGACTATACAAGTAAAAAATATTAAAAAATTACTTTATAATTAAATACTTACTTTTATTAAATTAATAAAATTATATTTTGTATATTATATGTATGTTAAATTTAAAATAACCAGTAACTTTTTATTAAATGTAAAATATATCGAGGATATAGTGTATGGTCGCGCCTGCGTCTGGTCTTTAGCCAAAAACTCGATCTCTTGAGTCGACTAATAAACAGGTATTGGATGTGTTATAGCAGTCAGTTGTTCGACAAGAATGTGCACGACTTCGTGAGTCAGTCAGTGGAAGAAATTTATTCTCTCAATAGTTACTAAAGACTTGAATCCAGAATAAGAGTCGAAACTCTTCATCAAAACTGACCAAAACTTGAGTGTTAGGTAAGCGAAAGATTTTTCTGTTTTTCTATCTTTTTGATACACTTTTAAATTATTGATAAATACCGTAAATGTCTGTTTGGCGTTGACACCAATTTGGTTTTAATCTTCAAATTAATTAATTAAATATTTTGATAAATTTCCAGTTGTTTTCATTAGAATAGTTTTGATTGAGATATAATATAAGCGTAAAAATGATAAAAATCGTTTCAAACGCTAACATGAGTTGAGTTACTATAGCTATAGCTATATCTATAGGTAGAGTAAGTTTATCAAATCTGACATAACTGGGCGAGGACAGGGACAGGAACAGGGACAGATTATGAATTTAACTGTTTATCAATAGCTAACTGTTTGATTGGCCTTCCCTTCCTTAAGGCAATTGATTTACTCCACTTCCAAGTGAACTAATTTATGGTTGGCTCAAAAATAATTTACTATCCTTTAGGTCGTCGTAAAAGTTCGATAACAAGTCTTTACTACTAGTGATCGAATTTATTCGATGTTTTGTTTTTGTTGCAAAACTCATTCAAAGCATAAACTTGTTCTCAGTGTTCGACTCAAGAGTAGGTTATTCAACAAAAATCATACAATAAGTCGGCTTTCAATTTGTTTCTCTATTGATGAGGACAAGGAGTGAGTGGTCATAACAAACCTATATATAGTTAGTCTTACAGTGCGTGTGTGTGAGTGTGTGTGTGAGTGTGTGTGTGTCTGTAGAATATATGTATCTGTTTGTATAGTATGTATACAAAAATCTATATTTAAACAACACTTGTATTCAAATACTGAGACTCAAGATATCTAAAATAGGTCTTTATATTATATAAACAATATTTTGTGTCATAAGTAGGTTATTAGTCGGAACTGGAATCGAAGTGACCTTCTCTTAAATATGTTATATCATATTATAAGGCAAAGGAAAGTAGGCTTTCATTTAGAATCCAATGAATTATTTGAGAAAATTAAAACTCAAACAATTGTATTGCAATTTTGGCACTAATTTAACCCAATTATCGTGTTTAACACTGACCCTTCTTTGCTCTAAAACAATGCCAAAACTTATGATTTTATAATTAGTAGGTCTTCAGATCAGACGTGAAATCTAAATAATTCGGTTGAGAATAAGAGATAATATTATCGAACAAATGAACTTCAAATTTAATTACGTTTTTAGTACTTCACTGCTTCTCATTATTATTATTGTTATTAAGTATGCATTCAAACAATATGAACCTGTTATTTGACGTTTAAGTATTCATCTTTATCATAGTTGACTTGGCGTTCAGAAACGCTAAAATAATAAATTGAATTCTTTTGAAATTTAATTTTAATATAATAGCAATTAATTTATATTCAATTAAATTAATTTAAGAAAAATAAATTTGATTTACATCACACGACAGTTATATTGATATTGAATTTATTTAACTGGTTTTGAAAAGTTGCAAAATGACTAAAAAGAGTCTGAGTCTAAAGCTGAAGGGGTTCTGAAAATTTTTGTATGATTTCATTGAGATAAAAATTTACTCTATATTTATTAATTTTGTTTTTGTTTTCAATTTTTACTTTTTTTATGTAAAACTTTTAAGACTTTAACTTTAAACTAAAGAACTATTCATTTTATTAAACAAAAAATGTCTGAAAAAGAGTCATAAATTGATTGCTTTTCTGCTTAAAACCATATCAAAGCATATCATTCAATATGTTTACTCAAAGAGTAAATCAATAAATGACTTGAAATTACTTACAAAGCAAATGAAATATATGATTAAAAGCGTTGACACGTAATTAATTCGCCGCTGAGGACATAAAATCACAAAATATTTCAATTATGTTCGCATCGAATATGACAACCAAATAATATATGGAATTATTTCTTATTTCAAACTTTTCTCGGTTGATTTCTTGGATCAAATACTCTCGAATCGAAATATTCTTCAATTTTGCTATTCTATGCGATTATTCAGATTATATAATGCAATTCTTTAATGTTTTTTCCAATGTTATCATAAATAATAAGACTTTGTTTTATGGCTTTATGTTTCTGTTGTTCATTGCATATCTACACAGAATGCGAGTTTGAATACATTAAACAATTATATTCTCAAACCGTATGCATGTATGGGTCGGGTAGATCACGCGGACCGCCATTCGGGAGCACTATTTTTTAGTATAACTTATAGTCTATTATTCCATTCGGTGCTACTCTCCCAACAGAGCCAGTAATTTGACCGATCATTATGTATTGCAACCGAACTCATCATTAATAAGCAGTGTTCTGGAGCTGCGCCTGAGCTCGAGCACAGACTTGGTTGACGAGAGCACGAAAACTATACATTTAATAAATTGCAGGAATTGTTGAGCACCTGAATGCTGGCAATGCCTGAACGCGTGCACTACTAATCAATTTCATATTTGATGTTAAGCTCTTTTTTTGTGATCGATTACATGACAGTAAATATTGGCGAACACGACATGTTAATAGCCGTCCGGAATAACCGATTGCCAATTCCACTTTAATATCCTTTTCTATTGATATAAGTTTATAACTTCTGATCGCTTCTAGAGAGCCATAACTGACTAAAAATTTAATGTTGTTTTCAGATCATCATAAGTCAGATACGAAGATCGGTTTCACGTTTATTGTATTAGAGACTAATGTTATATCGGTTTACGTTTTCTCGGTTTTGAATTATGTTTTATTTTTTCAGAATTAATTCGAAATTCATTTATATTTTTTGGAAATAACTTTTTTTTTCAAAAATTGCAATTCTTAATGGTTTTCCTTTATATATATTGAAGCATTGTTTGCAGTATTTAAATCAATATTTCTTTTTTTGCTCTTAAGTTACATATGATCTGATGAATACAAAATCAATGAAAACTTTTTTCTTATTTTCAAATAACTGTCGCAAAAATGACAAAACATTTATTCCGAGTGGTTTGAGAAGATTTTTCGACATCTTTTTAAAACTGATTAAAATTCAAATCTTTTTTTTGGGATATTTTGGTTTTAAAATAAATTTAAATTTATTTATACTGAACAACGCTTTTTGTCAAAATTTTAATTAAGTTATTATGTTGTTAAAAATTTTAATTAGGAATTCATACATTTCTTTGTAATAAATTATAATAATTTATTCAGTTATTAATTGATTTATTTTTGTGAAACCTAGATTTTTTTAAAATTATTATAATTTCTTTAATTTATTAGTTTGAAAAAATATTCTGAATTAGAATTTTTTTTAATATTTTCTTTAGAAATAAATTTGTTCTAAAATATTTTTTATTTTAACATTGAATAAATCCTTGACTTTTGAACATTTTTTATACTACACTTTAGAATGATAAAAACAAATACGTTTTAATAATTAAATTAAACTCTTATTCTCAAAACATTTTATTAAATTTTTAACATATAAAAATTTGAAATGACTTTTTAATCTATTTTAATTCAGCTTTAAAAATTTATTACTGATAAAAAAGTTAATTTTTAATTATAAAAATACTTTTTAAAAACATTATTAACAAAGGCACAATATTGTACTTTGTTAACCAAAGTTTTAATTTAATGTGTTAAGCAAAATTTTTTAATATTTTAGTTTTACAGTTATGTTAGTTTTGTTTCAAATTTTTCAACATTTAATATATAAATCTTTATAAGTCTTTATATCCTGATTTGGTAATATATTTGCATATTATAAAAGTTGGCATATATGAATCATTTTATAAACGTGAAATATATTTATTACTTAACCACAAAAAAAAACAATATTTAAAATCATTGTATAAGAAAAATGGCATAAATTTAGAGTGTTTTCTTTTAGAATTTATATTTTAATATTTATAGTGAGCAAAGGTATGGATAAGTAAAATATATATTAAAGAAAAAAGTATTTGCATCGAATTTTCAAAGCGTTTCGATTATTTTATGATATATAGCACTTATACTGAGATATAGGTTGTGTTGTAATGATTTCAATTTATATTGCGTTCAGTTCTCAGCTCTCAGTTCTTAGTACCAGTACTTAGAGATCGCACAACTTATCAAAATTTCTTAATATAATTCAATATAATTGTTGTCATTTTGAGCTATGCGTGCATTATATTGCTTATATTAATGCATAAGTTTTGGCATTCCCTTACGATCTCCAATGCAAACAATCTAAAGTAGACTATATTTTCGGTTCTTTTTCATCTCTTTATATAATACACAATACAATAAATTCTATGAAATGAATGTCAAGAATACTCTACCTTTTTTCATATAGAATGTTCGAGTTGTTCATATATTTAGTATTATCTATAAACAGAACTATTGTTCAAATCAATGCTATCATATCATATATTTGATATATTAGAAAATATTTGAATTTAATGATTACAAATGTCAAAACTACGTCGAAGCGCCTCAAGCTATAACAATAACTATATTAATATTATTTTATTAAATATTATAAATGTCTGCTTTGGCATCAATTTATTGTGTAATTTGATTCTGAAAAACAACTACGTTGATATTTTTTTAAAGTTATTGAAAAATGTAAAATTTTAAAACTTATACAAAATTTAGTATTGCTTAAATAAAAGTAAATTTAATAAAAAAAAAGTTTAAAATAAACAAAATGTTCTTTCGTCTTTGTTAAATAAACTCACTAAAAATAAATCTGAAACAAGCTAACAAATAATTAAAATATTTTTAAAATTTGTTTGCTATTTGATATTTTTTAAATCAAAAATTCTAAATTTTGTTTAAATTATATTTTTTATTTGCCATTTAAATTAGAGCCATTCAAAGAAAAGAGAATGAAAAGGGTATTATCTCTTCTATAAAATGTTCTTTTCTTATCAAACGTACAAAAGATTAGTGATTCAGAAATACAAATAAATATTTAATGAAAACAACAACTACTAGACATTTAAGTTATAAATACGCAAAATAGTTGCTAAAAATGTAGAATATGCCAATGTCATCTTTATGTGAAATCTTATTTTGTCTTTTTTTAAAATTTAATTTCAAAATTAAATTAAAGATTGTCATGTTGTGCTTTGAAATGAAAACTAATTGCTTATCACTTTAATGATAGTTTTAATGTAGTACTAAATACTTTTCTCCTCAATTGATAAATAATCGTTTTATAAACAAAAGACAACTGAGCAAGGCAGAATTATGTCATCAGTTTACTATTTACATTATTTTATATTAATTAATCTATTGTCAAATAACTATTCATTGTATTTAACAATGTGTTTGCGTTTTATAGTTAAGATAGCACTTTGTTGATTATATGCTTGATAACATTTAAAATTAAAATCTAACAAAAACCAAATTTTTAACTTGTAGTTAGCATTTTTAAAAATAAATTATCTTAATTTTAAATGTAGTGTTTTTAGACTTTTTTCTGCAAATAATTACTAACTTATTAAATTTAAAAAAGTAAAATTAAAAATTTAAAAGGTGCATTGTAGTATTTTGCAAACAATTTATTTTATATAAAGTTTAAATTAGTTTAAATTAATTTTTTTATTACACAATTTATTTATTTGTTATTTAAAATCATATTTTTAGAATTTTGTTGTTTTCTTTTGTTTAAAAAGTTCAATGAAATTCATATAAATTGTATAAAAAATCAATTATTAATTGAACTTTGAATGAACCTGTGTGATTCGGTTTATTATTAGTTGCACAACTAAGATTCAGATTATCCTTTTATTGATTTTTTTGTTAAACTAAAGTAAAAAATAAATAAATAAATTATTTAAAATAAAGTGAATAAATATTTGATCCGTCAAAAGCTTAAACTATTTATATTTTCTTATTCGGCGCTTCAAAACACAGTACTGTATGTCATATAAAGTGATTGCATAACTAATCTAATTAAATGCAATTCTAGAAATATTTTTTGTTTTTTTAAGAAATTATCCTTTTATGGAATAAATCATATATTGAATTAAATTTCTTATTTTACACTATAAAAGCAAAAGTATTTCATTACATTTCTGTAGTTTTTTTAATACTTAGAATTTGTATTTCTTTAACAAAATTATATTTTATTTGGTATTATATTAATATAAATTTAAGTTTTAAATTTAATAAACTATAAATTTTTAAAACACTCAATCACTTATTTTTAGAAATCAATAAAAAATTTATTAAAAAGCTTTAAATTAGAAATTGACAAGCTTAAACGTGTTGTTTTTTAGTTAAACTTTTTTAATTTATAGCTCAATCACTTAATTTATAAACAAAATATTAAAATTGATATTTGAGCATGGGCACGTTAAAGCAATCTAATCCTATTTACAAAAATAAATATTTTGCTTTTGTTGTTATAGTTTAGTTATTCTTAGTTTTGGTTTAGGTCTACATTAACTAACATGCAAAAACTACTAATATTTTCGTAAAATTTGTCGAAAACTTATTTGTTTAACCCAGCAAAATAAAGAATAAATTTAATTTTAATTAAAAATTTTACAACTGAACATTAATTTTGAAATTAAATTTAACAATATCACTTGTTTAATTGTATAACTTTACATATTTTAGCAATTTGACAAAAATAATTAATTTAAGTCTTTTTAGTTAAAAATTCTAATTTTATAAATTTTTATAAATAACAAATACTTAATTTAAGTTTTTTATATTTAGCATTTAGTTTTCAACATTAATACAAAATTTAATTTAAAAAATATTTTTGAATAAATTTAATTTAATAGCATTTAAAATGATAAAATTTAAATTTATAATTTCAAAAATAAAAAATTTATTAAATTCTAAATTTTCAAATGGTTTGATCGGAAACGAGAACTCATTTCTTATTCGTGAACTAAAACTCTCGACTTTTCATAATTACTTTTAGTAATTATAGTGCACATTATTCCCAGGATATAATCCATGCTCTTTTACAATTGAACTAATTTTGTTATAACTCAAATGTTAATTTGGCTTTATTCAGCAAGTGTAGATAAAACTCGTCAATTGAAAGTTTCTTTTATTTTAAAATAATTGTTTATTTTTAAAAATTTCTTTTTTGACAGATTTTATATCATAGATTAAATTTAATCTTTTTTTAGCTTCAATTAAAAATTTAAATAAACATTAATAACAAAATTTGAAATACTGTAATATAATTCAAAACAACAACAAAATCTTATTTAATTTGAACTTGTTTAATGACTTTTATCGATATAAATACAGTAGTTTCTGCTACTCATAGTAGCAAAAGCTATTTTTAAAATTATTGATTTATAAATTTTTCTTACTTAACTTTAGGTCAGTTTATAAGAAAAATGTTTTGCTTTAAAATCATTTTGTGACACATTTTCTTGAAAGAAATAGTTATCTGTTTTTATACTACTTTTTTAAGTACTTGTAATCCCTGTTCGGTCTAATATATAAGAAAATGTGTTTAAAAGCAAACGTGATTTGTGAGAATACTAGCTAGATAATTTGTCAAGTTAAAAAATATGTACATTTTAACATTATATAATTTACCAGTAATAATAATAATTTTAATTTGTTTAAAATCCACCAGATATTTATCTTTGTGTTTTTGTTTAAAAAATTATACAAGGTATTACAGTAAATATTAATAAATTATATATTTTTAAAAGGCTAAGAATTCGGTAGATCTTATTTGTCAATAGATTTTAGATTTTTTTACTTAAGAGATTACAAACTATTTTCTTTTACTTGGATTGTATTTAAAATTTTAAAGTATTGATTCAAAATAAAAGTGAAAAAATAAAATTTTACTAAATGTTTGATAAATACTTTGAACATAAATAATTCGATCAAAAAGTGAATAATTTAATATTTTTAAGACTTCCCTAACCATAAAATATTAAATAAAAGACAACTTTTAACTTAAAGTTGTATATTGTGAGAAAAGATATACAGTATATTGAAAAATTAATCTGTGAATCGCATTTTTATTTATTTGATTTCAATTCTATTTCAAATGTTGTGTTTGAGTATAAAAATGGCCAAAATATTGGAATAAAATTGATTGACGAGAATATGAAAAATATTCGATTATTTTTCTTTCAATTCTTTCAAAACAATTCTAAATTTATTTTTGAATTTTCAACACTTTCTCACGTTTACAAAGTAGAGGAATGTTTTCTTTTGGGAATTTTATTGAATAATTTTGCATTTCTTCAGAATTTACTTAGAATTAAACAGAAAAATATTTACTAAAAATAAATTTTATTAAAAAAAACTTCATCTAGATTAGATTTGGAAATTGAAAACACAAATGAAATTATTAATTTGAATATTTGAATTTTAATTACTTTAAGTAAAGCTAATTTGAAAATAATCATTGCCATAACTTGATGCATACTATAGATCTATACTGTATTATAGATTTTTAATTGTGATAATTATATCTAATAAAATCAGTGATATGTGATATCATATTTAAATTAATCAATTAAATCAAAATTCAATATATATTTACATTTATAAATACGAAACTTGTAATAATCTAGATTTGAGATATGCTGAGTCGAGAGTGAGTTCAAACAAACTTTTGATAAATGTTATAAATATAGAGACACTTAACTAATACTAATAGCCGAGCCATGACTATCACATCTATTAGAAAGTACACGGATTTAACTGTTAAACACAACCTCTTATTTGTGTCAGCTCTTCAAACATCGATTTAGATTCTTATTAATTAAAGCTTTGCTACTAATTAAGGAAAGAAATCTATAGAATGTAAGACTTGGAAGGTTTAGAAACAAAAGTCTTACAAAAATTAGAACTCTTCCGAAAAACCTTTTGCCTTAACGAGTAAATTAAAACGAATTCTCAAGACCTGAACGTCAATAATATAACCAAACATTTTATTGCACTTCATTAAGTCGTTGATAGAATTCTGTCCTTTAATTTTTATTTTGCAGATGAGTTGTTGCATTTAATTATTTAAATAACAACAAGCACAATATTACTAGCTTTAAACCATTAATTTTTAACTTCAATTAAAATTTTACGCTCCATTCACTCGAAGCGATTTGCGATAACTTAGAAATTTGTAATTCTTAAAACGAGTACTTTTATTGTTTGAAAATATATAATTCTGTTTTGCAGTAATTGATTGGAAAAACTTTGATTTGTTGGACAAAGCTCTGCTAATTGGGTTAAGATATGATATGAAGTTTAAAAGTTATACTTTTGCTAATCAATAGATAGAATGTTCAGAATCTCTAACTTAATTAAAGAGTAAAAATCGTGTAAAATAATGCTGTTCTAAGACTTAAAGTTTTTCTGTTTTATTATGAAAACACTGTCAATACTATTTGATTATTGCATTTGTATTTGTATTTGTATTGTATTTACTCTTATTATAGAGCAGAGCATCAATACTGAGGCAGAGAAGAAAGTGAGACAGAGTGAGACAGAGAGAGATAAAACAGAGTTTTCACTCAATTACTGAAAACCTGGATTGAACTTCGCTTCGAAGTCGAACTGAACGGAGACTTCTAACACAACACAAGACGTAATTGAGATCAGAAGCTATGCCTCACTCGCCCTCTGAGAGTATGAGTCCGACAGATAATCACGAATTGATTAATTCGTCGTTCTATGAGTCGAATTGCGGGGGAATGTCATCAGCGCTAACGCCAATACTCGATGTGCATAAGGGAAGGCCAGTGAGACTCCAGGTTAAAGTGATGGTTCCAGTGCAAGATCATCCAAATGTGAGTCTTAATTGATTTATATTCACAACATTCTAACAAATATAAAACCCTATAAAACAAACTATAATTGAAGTTATCGTCTGTTATAACTTACAGTATAAGACAAATAATTATAAATATATTGTATATAAAATTGAATTTTTGATTCAATATCAGTTCAATTTTGTTGGAAAACTTTTGGGTCCAAAAGGCAATTCCCTGAAGTGGCTTCAGGATCAAACCCAGACTAAAATGGCAATCCTGGGTCGCGGCTCTATGAGAGACAAATTGAAAGTAAGATATATTCAGCGCTTAATACGTGCTTATGTCAGATACAAGCAATGCTTTCGATTGGCAATAGGAGGAAGAGCTTCGAAATACTCTGGACCCGAAGTACTTCCATCTGAACCAAGAGCTGCATGTTGAGATAACTGCGTTCGCACCGGCACCCGAAGCTTATCTCCGAATGGGTAACGCTCTGCACGAAGTGAAGCGCTTTCTCGTTCCGGTAAGTCTCGATATATCAGTTGTTTGAGGGATTTGAATGGATTTGAATGGAATGGAATGGAATGTAAATGTTGTTAAACATAAACATTGATATTATATATACTGTGTGTGTGTTTGGAATCTTAAGGACTATTACGACGACATACGCCAACAGCAACTGAGAGAACTGGGAATTCTGAACGTCGACAAGAAGACTAACACCAAATTAAGGTACTCTCCAGACACTAATGTAACTGTACTTCTGAATCAGTAGCTGTACTAATAATACTTGTGTAGCGATTATTACCTTTTGTTTTAAACCAAAAGCGAATCCATTGCTAACCAATCGATTGTTGTCTATACCGACAGAACGAATGACTGCAGTGGAGGAACTCGGCCTACAGTGCGAGACAACGAGTCAGGCATTCATCAAATGCCAGCAAACGATTGCAATACTTCGATCACATCGTCTCCACATCTGGTCAGTCCCAACACTAATGGTTATACTAATAATGACTCTTTGCCTTACGATATAAACGGGGAAAATGATGCAGAGCTGAGCCATTGTAGGTGTCTATAGAATCAAATCTAGAACTAAATTCTCTCTAAATATAATTTAATATTCATTTTCTGTACTGTAGGCTGGGATCAGAAAACGACTTTTAAACTCTCCCGAAGTCATAACAATAAAGGGCTTCTCTATCGCGATAAGCCTTACTCTAGAATAGCCGATAGCATCAATAATAGCATCAATAATAGCATTTATCATTAAACATATTACCAATACTTTTCACTCTTCTCTAATCAATTTATTCACTAAAATCTGATTTAAATTAAAGTATTTTAAAGATTTTGACAAAATTGTATTATAAAAATGTAAAAATCAGTAAATGTTATCAATGTGTTTGCAGTTATTAGAATTTGTAAATCATTTGCAATTAAATTATTACTCATTATATTATTAACTTTTAATTTTATTTCATTTGTTGTGAATATTTTATAATAAAATTATTACATTTTGTCAGTCATTTAAGTGCAATATTTTATTAATATAGTATAATATTTTGGGAATAACGTCGAGAATTGTTTCAAAATATCAATTTAATGGCCATTAATGAAATCGTGTTGTCTATATGCATGGATTTCTAACTGAAATAACAATTCTTTTATTGAACTAAACATAAAAATCGATATCAAATACGGATTCATCGACTTATGTTAGAGAATATTGTAATACCAGTGCCAGTGCCAGCTATTTTCAACGCTTCTATTGAATCTGGATTTGTTTAGTTTCTATAAACAGAAATTTTTTAAATTCATTAATATTAAAAATATTTTTATATTATTATTTTTTTTGTTAAATTATAAAATAGTTTTAAATGTTTTGCAAAAGTTAGGGAATGTGACAATTGAATTGAATATTATTTCTGCAATTGACAAGCACTGGAATATTAAGTCCAATTATTCCGGACGAGTGCTGTTTGATATTTTGTCCATAAAAGCACATAGGTGAATTAACAGTGTTTATAAATGACTGAACTTTATACTATAAATGTGATTAATTTAAACTATTTTTAGTTTAAAGATAGAAAAAAGTTAATAATATTTACTGATATAAATTTACTGTACTATACAACAGAATACTGGAGTATTCCCTGCAGTTGACTAATTTTTTGAGTATATTCTGTTTGGCATTTCTTTTATATTATAATTTATATGTCTTTAGTTTTTAATAGTTTTTATTTGAGAAAACGATTAGAAAGAAAAGCATTCATACAATGATTGATCACATAATGACGGGTCAATTGACTGACAATGAGACTAAACAAAAAATAATTATGCATTTACTTCGTTGTAGTATAACTCCAATCAATTTATCATTATTCAAGAATCACAGTATATATGAAATTCTAATACTTATTGTATGTGAAATGAAGAAAAAAGTTTTTGTTATTTTGTTTATCTTAGACCGGGTTATCATTTGGGCTTTTGTTTATCTTGAGCTTTTGTACCAACTGTAAGGAAAAACAGACAAAGCCTGCAAAGCATCAGAATCTCATGATTTAATCATTTGATCATTACTTCGATAAAAGCTATTCTATTCTTTGATATATTATATTATTTTTGTGAATAACAGCACAATCTATAAACATATCATTGATATTAATTATTAACATATTGTTGAAATAAATAATAAAATAACAAAAATCAAAATATTAAATAAATAATAATTTTTACAAAAAAAAATGATTTTATTATTATAAGATAAAATAAAATCTTATTTTTAATTTAAAATCTCTCTGTGTTATTTTAGTAATTAAAGTTGAATTACATAAAACAATTTTAGAATTATCTTTGTTAATTAAAACAAATTTATTTAGAAATGCAATTGAAGCAAACTTAATTAATGAAAATTGTTGCTAATAAAAAATAATTAAATACACGTATATTTTACTCTTGTAAATTTTGGCGTAGAATAATTTCAAACAGTACTATAAATTTTAAAATGTAACGTTTGACATACAATGTTTGAACATCCCTGGTTGTTTTAACTTATATTTTTAAAAATTATTATTTAACAATATTAATGTTACAGTCTATCTGGAATATAGTAAAAAATTCGGTTCTGTAAAACTTGTTCACTATAAGCAGAATTCACTATAAACGATCAAATTTTAGAATATATTTAAACTTGGTTTATAGGAAATCGTTTACTATAAGCGATTATTCACAGAACACTAAGTGGGATAGACGGTAGTTATAATTAAAAAACTTTTGAAAGTTTCCAGGGGGGGGGGGGGAAATTTCCAAAACGCTTAAAAAACCTATATATTTATAATAAAATTGTACCTAATTTAACTGGATTTAAACTAAATTTAGTTAAATTAACAAGATTTAAACCGGATTTAGCATTAATTTAGAGGAAATTTTCTAATTTTAGCCAAAAACCCCGAAAAATGTGGCCCCCGTGAAAAAGTTGAGGAAGTACCTTTTTGTGGACCAAATGTTAGGGGGGGGGTAAATTTAAAATTTTAAAAATCAGGAGGAATTTTTGCCTGATTTCCCTTTTACGATTTTTGGCTTACTTTAAAGTTAAAAAAATTCTTTATTTTAAAAACAAGAATTGACTAATAGAACAATTTACTTTTAAAATGCAAAAATAATGATTTAAATGTCATTGCGTAAAATTAATTGCTTTTTAGTAATTCTTGCTAAATTAAATTTAAATTTAACTAAATTAATTTTTAAATATTTTTGAAACATTTTATACCTGTTTGAAAAAAATTAAAAATTAATTATAAATTACTTTTGACCATTTCAAGCTTGCACATCATTAATTTTGATGTATCAGTTTATTGCCTAAATTGTTCTTCATAAAAATAATTAATAAATTAAAATTATGTTAATTAAAAAATATCTAATTTGTTGTTCATTCTTAGAACTTTTATAACTTAACTTTTTATTTTTGTTTTAAAAAATAACATTTTGAAAATTTTTTATTTTTATTTTATTTTTATGTTTCAAAATTTTTATATAAAGATTATTAGTAGTGTCTTAAGACTAACCGAGTTTTTTACCTAAATAGTAAAATTAAGTAACAAATATTTTAAATTCTAAAAATTAATCTAGCTAACTTAAAGTAAAATGTTGAAAGATTTTAGATTTATAAATTAAAAAATAAACAATTTTAAAAATACTATTATTAGTCGATTGAACGTAATAAGACATAAAAGCATAATAATAATTGTTTTAAATTAATCAAAGCTCTGATAAAACCAAAAATAATTCGTTAACTAAACAAAACTCTTTCAATGATTTAAATTTTATTTTTAAATATTTACAACAAATAGTAATCAAATCTCATTTAATCGAAGCAAAACTCAAGTAACAGTGAATATAACAAACAGTGAAAATTATTTCAATTGATTTAATTACAAAAATTGTTAACGTTTTACAGAATTTGTTTTTAATAATTCTTTTTCAGTAATAAAGTTCTTCAGTATTTGTGTTTAAAGAATACAAATATTTATAATTCATTTTCAATCAAATTTTTTCAATTAATATAAAAATATAATAAAATTGAATAAAAATAGGAATTAATAAATATTTATATTCCGAACACATTGTACGACACATTCAAAGATGGAAACAATGCGAATGCGAAGAGTGTTTAGACTCATTGGTGTCATACATAAGATATAAAATTTATAAAATAAATATAAATCTATTGGTAATTAAATTGAGTCTAAAGTTTAATGACTATAAACTCATTTATGTTGTGAAGCGGTTTGCAATTGTCTCATCATATTCTGGAGGCCAGACATGCCTCCCATCTGCTGTAGAACCCTCGGGTCCATCATTTTGGCCATTTGTTGGTTTAGTTTAGCCATTTGTGTTGGATTCACATTCTTAGCCATATCTCCGCCTTTGAAGAGACCCTTAATTCCACCCATTTTTTTGACAACAGCAGCGAATTTCGTGTATTGAGTCAGCAGTTCCTGCACCTCTCTCTGGGTGACACCACTGCCCCGCGACACCCGAGCTATTCGTGTGGGCTGTTTGGTGAACAGTTTGGCGCCTTCTCTCGAATCGAGTTCTGAGTCACTCATTGAGTCCATTATAGTCATCAACCGCTTGAGCCGAGACATGGACTCGGCTTCGGAGGCGCCCTTCACGAGGTCGGCGCCAAAGCCCGGAATCATATTAAGGATCTGATGGAAAGGACCCATTTTCATGATATTAGTGAACTGTTCGTACATATCCCTTAGAGTGAACTCTCCGTGTTTTAGCTTTTCAATCAACTCTTCGTTGTCGTCGAGCTTTAGTTCGTTCACTTTGTCAATCAGGCCCTCTATGTCTCCCATTCCCAACAGCTTCGACACGAATGGCTTCACTTTAAACTGTTCGAAGTCGTCGATGTGTTCTCCCGTTCCTATGAAGATAATGGGCGACTGTGTGGCCGCCACTGCGCTCAGAGCGCCCCCACCTCTTGCATGACCGTCCAGTTTGGTCACAATGACGGCCCCGACGTCTACTTTGCTCTTGAAAGCCCTGGCCTGTGACTCACACGCCTGGCCTATGGAAGCGTCCATTACATAGATTATAAGATTTGGTTGAGTTGTGGTCGAAATGGCTAACATTTCCTCGAATAGAGAGCTCTCCTGCTTATGCCGTCCACTGGTGTCGACAATAATCACTTCAAAGCCTTCATTCGTAAACTTATCGACGCCTTCGGAGGCAATCACTACTGGATCTGATTCGGTGTACGAGCCGTAGAACGGGATCCGGGCTTTAGTCGCGTTTTGCTTCAGTTGATCGAAAGCACCCGCTCTGAACGTGTCGGCGCACACCAGAGCACACTTCCAGCCCTTCCGTACGTAATAATAGGCCATTTTAGTACAGGTCGTCGTCTTTCCGCTTCCTTGCAGTCCCACAAACATCACTACATTAGTCCGACCTTTGATGGGCGTCCAGGCCTTCACCCCTGGGTCGACCAGTTTGACCAACTCCTTAAAGACCGCCATTTGAATCATTCGGCGTTTGTTAAGTCCGGCCGCCATCTCATCGAAGTCTATAACCGACCGAACATTTTCGCGCAATTGTTTCACGAGTTTTATGTTTACGTCGGCCTCGAGTAGAGCCGTACAGATGTCCTTCAGAAGGCCATCCAATACCTCTTTGTTGATAATCGTCGCGTTGCCCAATGACCGCAACGCAGACGTTATCTTTCGGCCCAAGTCTGCCAACACCATAGTTAGGGTCGGTTAGGGTCGGGTCGAGTCGAGTCACCAATCAATTGATTCAAACTATTTACTTCCAATTCTCTATCTTTTGTCACTTCCTTTCAATCGCTATTTGTTTCGCATTTATTCAATCAAATCAATTGATAATAATTTAATTCGAATTCACAACAGATTTATAATTAAATAAATATTTAAATTCGTTTTTACTGTGAGTTTAGCAGAAACGACACGTTTTGTACACATTATTGACTCAATGTTTGACTCGAATATAGATTTGCAAAAAGCGCTTCATTTGAATTGAATACTCGTTTAGAAATCCACACTATTATACAGTTTTAGCATTAGCCCTAAGTTACTGTTATACTGTAGTTATACTGTAGTTATACTGTAGTTATAATGTAGTTGTTACTAAATTGGTGTTAATCCTAATTCCATTAATTCAAACAATTACATAACCACTTCCTTCCTATATTGGCATATGAATTGATTAGATACAATAAACAACTTGCTAACTTTTAATTTAATAAAACCATTTACCGGGATTCTATTTCAATTTTATTTTATTAATTGAATTGTTTTTTTAATGGTTGCTTAAGAAAAAAGTTTTTATTTACAACTTCTTTAAACTTTATTACAGTAAGAGTAAATTATCAGTTAATTAAAACCTTAAATAATATAAATTTAATATCTTATAACTTCTAATGAAAATTCTGAAAGAACCGAAAGCGCTAGAGTTCTAAACCTAATAACTAATTATTTACCACTAAGTCTAAAGAGTTAACTTAATTTTCAAATAACTGAACAATATTTTGTGTTTAAACAGTATTTATACGGTATCAATTTTTATGTCTTATATAAATATAAATTTTTAAAAATTAGTAATCAAACAAATGTCTGATAAGTCTAAAATTCTAATAAGATGAATATAAGACTTTAGCTAGTTTTGTCAATTAATTAACAAAAAGTTACACTTAACTTAATTACAAATATATTTACAATTTGTTAGTTTTATACACTTAATGTGTTTTACAACTGTTTAGTTATTTATTAATTACAGTATTTTTTTATGTTATTGAATTGTTATGTAAAATTAACTTACAGTATGTTATTGTTCTAATTAAATTATGCAACCATTTATTTAAAAATGTAAAATAAAAAACAGGGGAGACTAAAAAAGAGATTTTTTTAATGTCCATATACTCTATATAATTATAATTCGATTTAATTAAAATTTAAACCGGATTTAGCACTAAATTAGAAAAAATTTCCTAATTTTGGCCAAAAAACCTATTTTTGCTCCTCTCGAACTAAATGCTCAATGGGATAAATGTCAATTTTTACAATTAGGCGGAATTTTGAGCAGATCTTCCCTTCTGAAACCCTTAATTTGAGTTAAGATATTTTTCAAAAGTTTATTTTTAGTTTTGTCCAATTTACCAACTTTCTATTTATAAATAAATACTAAATACTAAGTAAATTTATTTTAAAAATAAATATTATAAATACACATTCTCAATTATTCTAAGGACTTTTCTTTATTAGTTTTGATTATTAATTTGAAATAATGTTAAAAATTATTATTTTATTTAAATTTATAATTATTTATTTATATTTGTTAATTTGCTTGTTAAATTATTTTAAGTTCAATGATTCAGTTTTATGCATAGTTAATGCAGCTTTTTTGCACAATTACATTTTATTTACGCATTTACAAACAAATTAAATTTATAAATTAAAAAATATAAATTTAATTTAATAGAATGATATTTTAATTTCTAAATATTTATTTTTTATAACTTAATAAATCAACATTTAGAATAGATTATTACTTTTTTAAAGTTAGAAGTTATCAAATTGCAAAATATGTTAATTCAAGTAAATAATTTTAAATTTTAGTTAATCCAATTACTGTTTATTAAAATTAATGTTTATTTGCTGTAAATGCAGTGACAAGACTAAAAAGTAGAATAATAGCTAAAACAATCTAGTTACTTAGTATCTAGTTCAATTTTTAGGAAGTAATGTCAAAACAAGCGCTAATAAACATTCGATCGCATCAAACAGTGAACACATCTTCTATTGGTTGAGGGCATGTGATCCATAGGAGGAGTGAAGGATGAGATCATCTGACTATAGCATAACGTAATGTATGAATCGGTTTGTATATTGAAGACAGCATTCATTGAATTGATAGTAAACAGAGTTTCGTTTGAATTGGATTTGCGTTTAATTGAAGCCAAGATTCGTACCGATGAGGAAAACGTGCCTTTCGTTCAACACCTCATTTCGATTTTAATTTGTTTTTGTTTACATTATTTCGACATTTCGACCAAAACAATGATTTTTGATTCGAAATATCTATCGAATTCTCACTTAAAAGGATTTGAAAATTATAAGGTTTGACATCATTTCGATATTCATTTAGAAATCTACTTATTTTCGGCTTTTCGTTCAAATCATATCTCAATTCATTTCAATTGTTTTTCTAGTTTTTCAATCATTTTTCAGATTTTTATATATAATTTTAGATTAGTTTTGAATAAATTGTTTGAATAAATAAATTAATATTTCAGACTAAGACTAAATTGAAAGTGAAATGCAATTAAATATTCATTAAATGAGTTTCAATTCAATACTTATCAACACTTTCTGTTTGATTAGCGAATACTTATTGAAAGTATAGTTCAGTTCAATAGTTGTATTGCTTTTCCTTTCATTACTAAGTTATATATTTTAGACTTAACTCACATTTAGCCAATCGTTTGTTTATTTCTAATCTATTCTTCATTTTTTATATTTAAATATCGCTTAATAGTCATTAGCGATAGTAGTGATGAATAAAATTGTTTTGACCTTAAATTGAAAACAGATTAAGAAATAATGTTTTAAATCTGTAGTAGAATTGACACAATTTTTGTATTTCCAATAGATCTGAAACTCTGCTATAGATTGTTCTGTTGTTTACTTCTTATTTTTTAAATAATTTAATAATTATCATGTTAAATACCTGTTATTTCTAGTAAAAAATTATAAAAACAATTTTTTGTTCTTGTTACCTTTTTTAATATTTGTTTTTAAATTAATTTTATTTGAGTTTTAAAACTTGCTAGTTTATATTGGATTAATTGTTATTGAATTTTGATAATTTAATTAATTAAATGATTTTTTGTATCAAGGTGTTTAAAGAATTGAATAGATAGAAATTTTAAAATAAAATACAATGATAACTTTAAGTTTAATTTTACTAAAAGTTGTTAACTCTTGAATAAATTAAATTAAAAACGATACAAATTTTAGTGTTAATTGGTTTCACAAATACTATATTCTTCACAAAATTATCTCTAAAAAGTAGACTTAGTTTCCATCCAAAGGTCAGAAACCTATTAATCGGAAGATTTTTAGAGCATATGCTTCAAATATTGATAACTTTTTGTAAACACTATAAAACTTTAAATAATAGTTTATTTTATTATATTTTCAATTAAAAAAAAGGGAAAAATTTAAAGAATGAAATGTATATAAAAACCAAATTCTAGAAAAACTAATTTTGAATTAAAATTCTGATTGACTCAAATACTATTAATTGTTTTATATTCGACCGGACAGTATAGCTCACAAGACACCAGTCCTCTCAGCAATTATGTGATGCACCCGTTCTGGAACCTGACTGTAAAGGTACGCCAATTCACATATTCTTCTCTTTCCTTCGAACCGATGACTTAAAATCTAATTATTTATTCATTTACTGAATGAAAGTAAATTTTTTTTTAATGAGTTTTAATAAGTCGTAAAACTTGTGTAAAACAATAATTAAGATCTAATGCGTTCGGAAACAGGTTGTGCCGAAATGGCTGGCCCCGAATGTCCTAACCTTTACCGGGTTTTTATTCACTGTCGCCAACGGATTATTGCTAACCGTTTACGACAAAGATTTTTGTGCGTCGAGTGATTCGATTGATAACTGCCCTCCAGTGCCCGCATGGGTATGGTTTGTGTGCGCTGTGAACCACTTCCTGGCCCACACTCTCGATGGAATTGACGGAAAGCACGCGAGACGTACGAACTCGAGCGGACCATTGGGTGAACTGATGGACCACGGGTTGGACAGTTGGACCGCACTGTTCATTCCGTTTTGTATTTATTCAATCTTCGGTCGATCAGACTTTAGTGAAAATCCGTTTCGAATGTTATTTATATTTTGGACTATATTTTTGACCTTTTATTTGTCTCATTGGGAGAAATACAATACCGGAATCCTTTACCTCCCCTGGAGTTACGACGCCTCCCAAATCGCACTTTTCGTCATGTATTTGCTTACGTGTTTTGAAGGACACCAATACTGGAAGTTCTTCGTTCCGGTGCTCAACGTCTCCAGCGGTCGACTCTTCGAATTGATTTCTTACTGTAAGTCACTATAACAGCCAATTGACTGCCAGTTGACTACCAATTGAATTGAATTGAATTGATTTGATTTGTGTGATGCCTACAGTCGGCAGTTTTGTGGTGTCGGCGCCGGTCACTGTCTATAACGTCTATTCGTGCAAAAGCCTAAAACAGCCGACGTTTTGGGAGTCATTTCGACCACTCGTTCCTTTGGTAGTATTATTTGTGGTAACGACAGGTTGGGCCGCCTTCTCGCCCAACAACATCATAGGGCTCGAGCCGCGAACCTTCTACTTCATGGTCGGCACCGTCTTCGCCAACATTGCTGTGAGTATTGAGTTTTGAACTTTGAGGCGACTCTTGGATTGTTTGATGACTTCTGATGACTATTTGTTCCGATTAGTGTCGACTAATAGTGAGTCAGATGTCATCGACCAGATGTGAAGCTTTGAATTGGCTTTTGATTCCATTGGCCGGTTGTGTGTTGATTGTCTTAATAACTTCAATGAGTGTGAGTCGTGAGATATTACTGTTGAGAATGCTTTCCCTGTTATTCTGTTTACTGCATATCCACTACGGGGTGTGTGTTGTGCGTCAAATGTGTCTACACTTCAAAATCAATTGTTTTTCACTCACGAAGAAAGCCCAGAGTGAAGAGACGGTCAGTTTAGGTAAATCAAAGAATTGAATGATTGGTTCGAATCGATTGAATTGCAAACCCATTAATCTTATTATAGTTTAAGAACTGGTAAAACGTGGTATCGAGTGATTACTTCAACTCTAATACAAAATTTATATTAGATTTGAATTATTTATCATAACTTCAACTCTGTTTGCACGCGATGTAAAATCTCTGCCCGACTTACCCCGGCTTAGATCACTTACTTTTAGCTCAATCGCCGACTCTTCTGCCCACAGGAGCTCAAGACCTGAGAGCGTAACTTAAGGGCAGTTATGACTATAATGCAGAATCGGATCAAAGAATCGACGCAGAGCTCAATATTCAATATACGCACAACTCAGGGCATCTGTAGGTTAGTTAGCTCTGAATTTTTTATTTTTAGATTTAGAACTCTTTAGAACTAAAACTATTACAACTATTCCGTTAAGCTCTTTGTTTGATCTACCAGTGCTACAAATATTTATAATTTACGATATAATAGTCAGTCTTTATATAATGTGTTCGATTAGTTTAAGCTTAAAATACTCTTAACTATAGAGTCTGTGCTATGGTTTGAAAATTGTGATCTCGGCCTCAGTTCACAAAGTTTGGACATTTAGGCAATTTTAAACATATTTTAAGAATTTAATTAAAACATATTTATAACGAATTTCTTATTAACCTTTTGCTCAATTAAATAGTTTACGATTATTTGTTAAATTTTCAAATACAAGTTTTAATGTTAAAATTTAATGCCAAAAAATTAATGTTAATAATCAACAACCAATTTGATCTGGATAAATCAATAATTTTTACCATTTTCTTAGTTTTTACAATTGTTATATTGATATTACGATTGCGCTTAACTCGGATATAATGCAAACTTATTTTTATCGAATGTTAGCTTGATAAATTTTAATCAATTTTTGATCTATGTAATAGAAATACTAAAATTTTCAAGTATTTGTATAAAAATAACATTGATTGTCTTGATCATTTTGGTTGCTGATTGTAGTTTAAGAGCCAAAGCCAAATTGAATGCATAAAATAAGGATAAATTACTCAATTAGATCTTTAAGGTTTGATTTTGTAAAAATAGTATCAATAATAAAGCTTTGAGTTAATTAAAGTTATTATTCCAGACATTATTTACAAAATTTTCTTCCAACCGATGATTTATTATGGGATATAATTTTGAATTATATTAAAAGTGGTAAGGAATGGAGAAAAATGCACTGGTAATTGATATACATGTATATATTGACATAATTTTAGTTACAATTTTAAATTTGTATTTTTTCAAAATTACACTTGAATAAATTAAAATTTATTTGTAATACATATAAAACCCAACTAACTAACTAGGGAAAATTGAAAAATGCAAAAATATTTAAACATAAAATATACCCTACATCCCCCCTCCCTCCTCACTAACAGACCTACTTGTGCTATGAGTTATACGGTGAATATACAATCAATTTTTGGTCAGTAATGTTTGTTACATAACTATATGACATATAAATCTGTTTCTGATGTCTAAACTCGATTCTGTATTCGAATTTGCATTTTCAAAGAATAGTCTTAAATTGGCGCTCAGGTAGTGAGTTAGAGGCAGTTAAGCCCCGGCAGACACTTTACTTCGCGTGTATTCTAAATAAGAAAGTATTTCATAAAACAAATCGATATTTAATAAAAAGATATTTCGATTATTTGTTGACCACTTCTGCATCCATTTATGCAGAACTAGTTATAATAATAATTATTATTTTTAGTATAATTTTTTATTACATATTAATGAATATAATTAAACACATTTGAGACGAACAAAGCTAAACAACTAATAAATGTTAAATGAGTTCTAGTTTTGTTTACAAATATTTTTAAATCAATGAAATAATTAAGTTTAAAATTATTTTTATTCGTTTAAATATTTTCTAACAAAATAAACTTCGAATGTAAACACTTCTTCAAAATAATTCTAAACTTTAAACTAATTTTTGTCATTATTTCAAAGTTTTTTAATCGATCATAAATTTTGATTTAATTCAAAGTTTTTTCTATTTACTAGTCTTAAAGATTTTTTAATTGTATTTCTGTCAAAGAAAAAGTCAATTCGTTTTTGATTGAAACCAAATTCTAATAAATGTTTATTGAGATTGCGTTCAAATATTCTCTTTTTTACTTTTTATTCAATAAAAGATTAAATTCATTTAAATATTATTATACAACAAATCGATTTTTGAATTTTAACATGTTTAGCTTTTGCAAGGGTTTGACAAAATGGTAATAAGAATCAAATATTTTAGATAAAAATAAATTCAAATAGATTTTTGTATTTTATTTCTATTGCTTTATCAATAGAATTGAGAATTTCAGTTGAAATACTCAAATTTAAAGCCAAAATAACTGTTTACGTGATTAGAAGAGTTAAAAAGTTTGAAATATAGTTTTAAAATGAAGTTAAGGAATAAGAAAATGTTTGTTTGAAAGTAGTTTCGATCAGTTATGCGATAATTAAATAGTGAAGAGAAGGGAAGAAGAGTTATGTGAAAGAGTAAGAGTAGAGTAGAGTAAGAGTCCGATCGCTGCAGTTTTGGCTAAATTACAGGGAAAAGAGTATTCAAATGGCATGAATAGCCAATTGCTTTAACTGTATATAATTGAAAGTAAAGTTAAGTAAAGTTAAGGTGAGTTCGAGTGAAAGCAATGCAATGATAGCATTGATAGCATTGATAGCATCACTGAATCAGAGCTGAAGTGAGAGAGAGCTGGAGTGAGACTGTAGTCGCTATCGCATACATGCAATACATGTGACCTTCAGTTATGGCGTCTTTGTTTGCATTCAAACCATTCAAACATCCATTGTATTAGCGCTCGACCACTGAAGACATGCTCAAGAGACCCTGAAGACAACGGCGCCGACGGATCAGACCCACACTCGACTCACATTATTCCATAAATTGTTGCTTTGGCTCTCATTTGTAGGTTTTCTAATGTTTTGATTGCAATCAAAGCGTATAAAACAGACAAAACATTTGCAAACTTTAAGTTCTTATCTATTGTCTCAAACAAATGCTAATCAGAGGTAAGACCTGAAGACATTCAATACTTCCAATGCATTCCAATTAACACTAATTTAATATTTTGTTTCGTTTGCACACATTTGGGCACAAATTGTCTAATAATTGAATTAATGCTTTCATTTGAACCAATTGTTGATTCGATTGCATAACAAAAGTTTGTTTTAATGAATAACTTTTGTTTATATTATTCTTGACTTAAAATTAAATTTCAAATATAGTATTCAATTGAGTTAAGAGAACTGTAATATAAAATTATGAAATCATAGGTTATTGGGTTTGGGTTTGGGTTTGGGTTTGGATCTCAAATAACAATTAATTATATTTTGATAGTTTAGTACAATTCTAATGATTTCAAAGCGATTGCAAAACTTTGTCATTTGTTTTGATTTAAGGCATTGTTTTACAAAAGTTGTTATTATCTCATAATTGAATAATTGAACTTGGGTTTGGGTTTGGTTTTGGTTCTTGATAATATTATAATATATCGGTTCTGTTTGAATATGCCTGCTAACAATATTATAATACTTTAATATTTATTTAACTCTTTTTTAATCTGAAATAAATATATTTTGGATTTATTTGAGTAAAATAGTTATTAATTTAAAATATATTTTTCAATCAATTAATAGCCGAAAGATGTGATCAATTGCCGAAATGAATGAATGAATGAATAGCTATAATGAGAAACAAAACAAATAGCCATAACTTGGATGGTCTGAACGTAATGAACATAAATAGCATTAATGTTGAGACCAATAGCATAACAGCCATTCATTTCAATACAAACCGAAATGAGAGCCAACCGATCGGTCTTCCAGTGGCCACTAAATCGCAACCAAAGCCTAAGACCAAATGTCTGGACAGCTCTTCGCGACAGACCAAACGTCCGCCGTCTGAGAGACGGTTCAAATGCGATCAATGCGAACGTTAGACACTATTTAGATAATGAAGAGACAATTTTGACAATTTATTTATATATTAATAATACGTTTTGTTTTAATATTAGGAATGTTTTTCACTCGTAAAGACGTAAAGAGACATTTGGTGGTCCACACGGGTATTCGCAACTTTGCCTGTCCGTTCTGTACCCAACGGTTTGGCCGAAAAGACCATTTAGTAAGACATGCGAAGAAGAGTCACAATCGCGACACTCGCTCTTCGACTGCTCTCAAAAGCAGTTCAACCAATACCTCAAACAAGGCGTCAAACAATACATTGCCGGCACTAATACAGCCCAAGACTGGCCAAAACAGTAGCCAAAACACAGTTCCTCTTCTGGCGCAGCAGTTGAGCCATAATAACAAACAGATATTTAATTACCCGAACAGTCAAAACGGAGATCATTCGGCTTTGGTTTTGTTGGCCAACACTGACAACAATAGCCATAACAGCCATAACAACACCAACAGTGGCACCAATAGTGGCAGTCATTGTTCAAATTATGGCAACCATTCGAACCCAAATATTAATAACTTAGCTATGAGTGGAATGCATGCAAATGAGTCGTTGTGTCAGTATATGTCGGCCGGAGTTCATAGTTTCGACGACATTATAGTCCCAAATGCACTGAAGAGCGAGACGTCTACATTAGGAGGAGCTCACCATTACTTTGCGTTTGGGATGAACTCGGCTGCGCTGCCATACTCTGTACCGAACCCACCATTTCTGGCAAATTGTTTTGTGTCTAACTCGAGCCCAAACCCAATTGGGAGTTCGTGCGGGAGTACGGCCTTCGGAATACCGGTGTCGAGTGCCTCGAACTCCATTCACACGACCTTCTCAGTGGATGTGAACCCATCTCTACCTCATTTCAATCAGGCTTTTCAATAACAAGCAAACGATTCTATGTCACTAACACACGATTTGCTCAATTTGTGCCTTTAGTTCGGAACAGAATCAGAATTTTATGAATATTTAAAGATTAAGTTTGTGTCGATTTATAACATATTTGTAACACAAATGGCATTTCAAGCGAAATGTAATTGAAATCTACCTCAAAATGACCTCAATTTACCTCAAAGTGACCTCAAATTGAAGTTAAGATTACCTCAAATTAATTATAAAGTTTGAAACATAGAATACAATTGGATTCTAAAGAATCTAAGAATAAGTAAAGGAATCGATTGAATGCTCAAAAGTGATGATGACTTCAGAGTTTGAACAATAAATAGTTTTTATTAGTTTTTTACTTTATTTTTATATTTTACAGTACATGCCATCTAATTATTGCCAACCATTAGCTGTATATACAAAACAAATTAATATTAATTATATATTTTGTTTAATTCGTTCCTATTTGTGCCAATTCTTGTTAATTCAAATAATAATTTAATTTTAATTGTAATTAAGTTTTTAATGTTAATAATTAAGTCTTTTCTCCTTTGATGCCATAAGTACCGGTGAATTAATTATTAAATTAAAAACACTTTTCTATTGAGACAACTATCTATGAAATGACTAAGAATGACAAACTTTCAAACATGTTAAACAGTGTCGAGTTATAGTTTACAAATTTGTCCGAAACTATATTTTCTTAATTCTATTATTTGCTTCAAAGCTCAGACATTATTTTAAAAAAAAAACTTCAAATGAAATGTTTTTAAATTAAATTTGAATTGTTTGAAAATATTGTTAACGATTGCCATAATATAATTATTGTCAAACTTAAAGCTAACTTTACTTTAAACTCTAATTTGTGTCAAAAGCAAAGTTTACAAGTATTTAAAGGTTTAATTAATGCGTCTGGCCTAAATACTGTACCTACCTCATTTTTGATTTATTGTAGAAAAGATATTTTTATTGAAAATAAAATATTTGTTACATTTGAATTTTAAACTTGCAATTATTACATATATTTTTTAATTCGAGGTATTACCTAATAGCATGATACATTTTTAGTTTGATATCAAAAGTAAAACTAATACAATTATTGCTAGAAATAAGCCTGGTGACAGTTTAAAATCTTTCACTCAAAAATCTGACTAGATTCTTTTTACTCAATTATTGTAATTGATTTTTATCTAACGTAATCCCTGACATACAATTGCCGCAATTATACGTCAATTTCGGACAAATTGAGTCAACCAGAATCTATGCAATTGTATCTAGGTATAATTGCACCTTGATCAAAAACTTAGATATTATTGCAAAAAATTATTATTTGATATTGAATGCAATTTCCTTATTAAAATATCATATCTTAATTTAAAATAATAGTTTTAACTTGTTATCAATTTTAAATCTGGTTTAAATTACTGAAAAATGTTTTGGTTAATAATACTATACAATTGTAAATATGAAATAGTAATGCTTTTAAAAGTTCATGTTTTACTAAAAATGCATTAGAATCTATAATTTTGAATTTAAAATAACCAAATTTATTGTGAATTAAATATTGCTTTAAATCAAAATTATACGAAAACAATTAAGATATATTATATTGAATTAATTTTAATCTATAAACAATTATAAAAGCAAACATATATTTTGTAATTTTAAATAAAATTTATTCTAAAATGTAATGCAATTGTACCTAGGTATAATTGCACTTCGATCAGAAATTTAGATATAATTGCGGCAATTGTATGTCAGGGTTTACGGTAATATTTAGTTTAAGTGGGAATTTCACACTTAAATATGACGGAACAGTCGCTTATTTTTTCAATTTATTTCAAACTTTAATTAGTAATTATTAATTACTACGCATTACATAATACATAACCAGTTTTTATATTGCCAAATGAGCTTATTAAATCATTTTAAATACATTTTTATTAAATAATTAATTTCATAAATTTGTTCATAAAATCAAGATTTAATCCCAAAATTATTTTGATAATTGAATTTTTTAAATGAATTATTAACTAGTAAAAAACGCCCTATCCTATCTCCCCCCCCCCCTCTTAATTCAAATTATTTACATTGATAATAAATGTTTTAAAGTTTAATTTTAACAATATTTTTAATCTATAGCCTATTCACAGGTTATGATAAGATATGAGAGCGTCGTTTGAATTCAATAGTTATTTCGTCATCGGTTGAAATAAATGTTCGTTCGTTCGTTCACTTAAATAAATTTTGTTAAAATATATATTAGTAGTGATAATGATCTGTATTCGGACTTAAGAGGAAAAATGAAATGTGAAAGAATTTACTTGATGATCACTATAAATATAGGCCAGAATTCAATAATATTAAAAATAAATATTTACCATAATAATTTTTGTACAATTTAAAAAAATAAATTACAATAATTAAATTGCAATTAACTTAAATTTAATGACTATTTTATAATTAATTTATTAATTGTGATTTAGTTAATTATAATTTAATTGTGATAGTTAATTTTATTTTAGTCAATTGTAAATAACTTATTTTGTAATTCAGTTAATTGTGTTCACATAAGATTTAGTTAATATAAATAAGTTCATAATTAATATAATATATTCAGGTTTACTTAATTGAAATTAACAAAATTTATTACCGAATACCCTCAAAGTTTAGAGCATGTTCTTATAAGGTGAGTTTGGGCTTCATGTTCTTATATGTCGTTTAAGAATTGGTAAAAACGAGAATTGACAAAATTTTATTGTAATAATCATAAATTGGAATTAACTAGTAAACATCTGTTCACAGCTTTATCAATAAACTAGAAAATTGATTAAATTTCAGAATTATGAAAAAACAATTTCACAAAACTGTAGTAATAAAAGATTGCAACATTATAGAAAAGTAGAAAATGCGCTAACATACAGTCGTCGTTAAAATTAACTCCCAAGCCTAAACACAATTTATTCAAATGTGTTTGGTCATATTAAGTTAAATTTTTTTTACAATTATGGAATTATGGTAAGCACAAAACTTAAAAATAAATTTTAACTTGGTTTTTTATGACACACTAAAATTTGTACTATACATAAAAATTTAACATGGTTATAAAAAAATTAACATATACAAATTGTTTATTGCTAAAAATAATTAAATACGTATAATTTAATTTTTTGAATTTTTGACATGGAGCAATTTTGACCAATACTACAAATCTATAAATGCAATATTTGTAACTCATACAAGTTAAACATCCTTGAGTGTTTTTATTTGAATTTTTTTAATTATTTTAACTTTTAAATATTAATGCTAGATATAATATAAATTTTTAAAAAATATTTACCAGAAACATTTTAAAAATAAAAACAAATTTTTGAGTGAAAATTTTTATCTATTAATATCATTTCTATCTTAAATGTAACTCACATTAATTCATTGCAATTTATAACAGTATTGTTTTATTTTGTCACAGTAATTTGGTTTTTATTGCATTTATAGATTTGTAGTACTGGTCTAAATTGTTCTATGTCAAAATTTAAAAAATAAAATTGCACCTATCTAATTATTTTTAGCAATAAACAATTTGTATATTTTAAATTTTTTATAACCATGGTAAATTTTTCTGTACAAATTTTAGTGTGTCATAAAAAACTAAGTTAAAATTTTTAAAATTCTTTTTAATGTTTTGTGCTTAATTCCATAGTTGTAAAAAAGTTTCAAATGACCAAGCACGTTTAAATAAATTGCGTTTAGGCTTGGGAGTTAATTTTGGCGACTACCTTATATAATATAAAACGTTTGTACTTATATGCGTGTTTTAGTTTTTACAAACAGTGATACTATTTGTTTATTTAAAGTTTTGATGTTGTAAGAGCACATACTGTATTTAAATTTTAATAAGAATCTCTTACTTTAATCACAACTTTGATTAACCACAATCTGCAGTATTTTTAGAACAGTTTCGAATACCATCTGAATTCTTCTTCAGCAAAAGTTTAACTCAAAATAATTTGAGTCAAGTATTGCATTCGCCGAACAGTTTGAGAGGATGTGGAGAGAGTGTAGTAACTTGTTTATTATTTTTAATTTTTTACATTTTATGTATTGTCTATTGAAATTAAATGTATTTACACTAAATTCTGTTATATGATACAGCTTGCCACAGAATTTAGTGTAAATACATTTAATGTACTAATTTAAATGACGCGCCGACATTATTAAAATTTAACGGAAAACATTACGCCATCTCTTATGTAAAGTTGTACATTAGTTGTAAAGTAGTATCACATCAAGCAAACTCAATAACTATTGCTACAGCTAGCGCCTTGTTACTTCGCTGAATACCCCCGTCCTTTTCCCTCTAACATGCCATGTGATCATACAAAAAGTACAAACACTAGACTAGTCATATGTGCAAAACATTTTTGTAAATAAACGTTTATAATTAGTAATTAAATTATTAATTACTATAAAATGTCTTTAAAATCGTGTGAAAACAAATCAAGACTCGGCAGAGGAATTGGAATTAGTGGTCAATCAAGAGAAATAATTATTAATTTGAAAAACTATTTTGAAAACAAAAATAAAGAGTAGACTAAAACCGACGTAATTAGTGAAATACATTTCGCAACAAAAGTGTCCAAAACGTCAATTAGTTATATTATAAGAGGTTTTAATAAAAATAATGAATTAAAATCATCGAAAAAAATTTGGAATTACCGAAAAATCACACTTGATTTAATGGATAAACAGATAATTAGTTCAAATGTTAATCAAATGTATGAAAAATATGAACGTTATTTGCAAACTATTTTATGCACATTTGTGACGAATGTTTTGTACAGACTCTAATCACATGGCATGTTAGAGGGAAAAGGACGGGGGTATTCAGCGAAGTAACAAGGCGCTAGCTGTAGAATTTGCCAGATTATCAACACAAAACGATGTTATAACGCGAAAAAAGTGAAATCCGGAAAAAGTTCAAACATAAATTTTTTTTAGATTTATGATTTAAAAAAATGTTTAATAAAATTTTTATAATTTGATTATTATTTTAAAAAATTTAATAGTTAAAAATATTTTAAAATTTTAAATAAAATTTTTTTCTCTATATTGAAAAAATATGGTCAAAAATATTTTTGG